>CM055265.1:157750418-157853005 GCA_029237695.1 Conchocele bisecta | reverse complement strand
ATCGTAACCAAATTCCGTATACATGTTTATCCACGGCTATTGTGGTGGCCATTTTTAATTTTTCCACTGTATCATTGTCCAGGCAATAACTTAAGTTCTACTTAACCGATCGTAACCAAATTTTGTATACATGTTTATCACGGCAAGACGAAGGTGCCTATTGATTTTGATACATGCATTCCTCAGATGACCCTCTATCATGCTGTAGCAAATCTATGACCCACTACCCAACCCTTACGCTAAGATCAAGGTCACAAACTTAGCATGTTCATAAACTTAATGTTGCGGTAACTGTTGTGTAACTTCTGTTTATTTACAGGGAAGGCCTTCATATTTCATACATGCATTCCTCAGATGACCCTCTATCATGCTGTAGCAAATCCACGACCAACCACCCACCCCTTACCCCAAGGTCAAGGTCACAAACTTAGCATGTTCATAAACTTAATGTTGCGGTAAATGTTGTGTAACTTCTGTTTCTTTACAGGGAACATTTTGATATTTCATACATGCATTCATCTGATGATCCTCTATTGCGCTACAGCAAATCCATGACCCACCCCTTTCCCCATTATCAACATCATAAACTTAACGTTGGAGTAAATGTCTTTTTATAACTTCTGTTTCTTTACAGGGAACGCCTTGATATTTCATGCATTCATCTGATGATCCTCTATTGTGCTACAGCAAATCCATGACCCCCAATCCCTTTCCCCAAGGTCACACACTTGACACATTCATACATGCATTCCTCATGTGAATAGCTATCATGCTGTAGAAAATCGCCAACTTAGTGCATTCATAAACTTAACGTTGGGTTAACTTTTCAGGTGAGCTATTGTTATCGCAATGTGTCCGTCGTCGTCGTCCGTGAACATTTTCAAACGTCTTCTCCTCGGTAACCATTGGGCCTATAGTCACCAAACTTCATGGTCATGGTCCTTAGGTAGGGGGATTACAAAATTGTTAAGATGACGTCATTACGTAATCCAAGATGGCCGCCGTCTAAAAATAGCACAAATTCTTCAAAAATCTTCTTCTCAAGAACCGCCAACCAGATTTCGACAAAACTTGGTAGGAATGATCGATGTACAATGCTCTTTCAAAGTTGTTAAAATGGTGACCCCGGGGTCAAAAATGGGTGTGGCCCGTGGGGTCAAATTTTATTTTTGACTGAATATGATCATATCATATATCAAATCGAAGGTATCAACGAGGCGATCACTCTGGTGCATTTTTTGTCGAAATTGGATGGTTATGTCATCCAAGATGGCCGCCGAAAGGTCAAAAGGTCATTCTTTTATTAGAGATTTTAAAATTCTTCTTCACACGAACTACTTGGCCCATGGTGGCCAAACTTTACAGGTATGGTCCATGGGTGAAGCCTTTTCAGATTTGTTAAATTGCAGGTCATCGCTAATCCAAGATGGCCACCGTCTAAAAATAGCACAAATTCTTAAAAAATCTTCTTCTCATGAACCGCCAGCCGGATTTCGATGAAACTTGGTAGGAATGATCGATGTACAATGCTCTTTCAATATTGTTAAAATGGTGACCCCGGGGTCAAAAATGGGCGTGGCCCCTGGGGTCAAATTGGGGTCAAATTTTATTTTTGACTGAATATGGTCATGTCTATATCAAATCGAAGGTATCAAAGAGGCGATCGCTCTGGTACATTTTTTGTCGAAATTGGCTGGTCATGTCATCCAAGATGGCCACCGAAAGGTCAAAAGGTCGTTCTTTTATTAGAGATTTCAAAATTATTCTTCACACGAACCGCTTGGCCCATGGTGGCCAAACTTCACAGTTATGGTCCATAGGTGAGCCTTTTCAGATTTGCTAAAACGGAGGTTGTCGCTAATCCAAGATGGCCGCCGTCTAAAAATAGCACAAATTCTTAAAAAATATTTTTCTCATGAACCGCCAACCAGATTTCGACAAAACTTGGTAGGAATTATCGACGTAGAATGCTCTTTATTAAAATGTGTTAAAATGGTGACCCCGGGGTCAAAAATGGGCATGGCCTGTGGGGTCAAATTTTATTTTTGACCAAATATGGTCATGTCATATATCAAATTGAAGGTATCGCTGAGGCGATTGCTCTGGTGCAATATTTGTCGGAATCGGATGATTATGTCATCCATGATGGCCTCCAAAAGGTCCATTTATTCGAGATTTTGAACGTCTTTTTCTCAGGAACCACATGGCCGATGCTGGCCAAACTTCATAGTAATTTAAGATCCTTGGGTGAAGCATTTTCAGATTTGGGAAAATGAGTCATCGCTTAATCCAAGATGACCGCCATCTAAAAATAGCACAATTTTTTTAAAACACATGAACTCGATGTCACATTCTCCTCTGGTGTTCATGGAGTCAGGTGAGCGAATTAGGGCCATCATGGCCCTCTTGTTTATAAATTCTGTTTCTTTTCATGGCACACCTTGCTATTTTATAAATGCATTCATTTGTTGACCTCTATCATGCTGTAGCAAATCCACGACCCACAAAACATAGTGCATTCATAAACTTAATGTTGGGGCAAACTTCTGTTTCTTTACAGGGAACGTCTCTTCTGTTTCTTTATCACGTTTATAGGGAACGTCTTGATATTTCATACATACAGTTGTCGGAATAGTGCGTTCATAAACTTTACGTTGGGGTAAATTTCTTATTACTTCTGTTTCTTTTCTTGGAACACCTTTATATTTCATGCATGCATTCATCTGATGACCCTCTATCATGTTGTAACAACTCCACAACCCAGCACCCACTCATTGCCCCAAGGTCAAGGTCACACACTTAGTGCGTTCATAAACTTAACGTTGTGGTAAATTTCATATAATTTCTGTTTCTTTACAGGAAGCGCCTTGATATTTCATACATGCATTCATGTGATGATATTCTATCATGCGATAACAAATCCACCCAAGGTCAAGTTATATAATATTCATGTTTTTTATACAACTGTGCCAAATTTGAGTGAATGCTGCCAACAGGCGAGCTTCGTTGTCTTCTGACAACTCTTGTTAATTTTCCCACACTGTATCCTTGTCCACGCAATAACTGAAAGTTCTACTTCACCGATCATAATAAAATTTGGTAAGACGAAGACGTCTATTGATTTACAAAGAAAAATTACTTAATTTCCATTGTCGGCCATTTTTATGCCCCAGCCACCGAATGGTGAGGGGGGCATATAGTGTTACCGGCATCCGACCGTCCGTACGAAACTTTAACGCTCCGGTAAAGTTTCCTTACTCAGATCTGCTTCACATTTCACACACGCATTGCTCAAATGGTCCTCTACCGCCATGTGACAAATCCACATTCGTCCCGCCCCCGCTAAGCCCAGGGTCAACGTCACATACTTGGTGCATTTGAAACCTTAACGCTAAGGTAAATGTCTTATAATTTCCTTGCAATAATAGTTTCCTTGCACGGATCTGCTTGATAATTCTCACATGCATTGCTCTAATCGTCCTCTATTGCTCTGTGAAAAATCCATGATCGTCCCGCCCCTTCTAAGCCCAGGGTCGTCACGTACTTGGTGCGTTTGAAACCTTATCGCTTGGGTAAATTTCTTATATTGTCCGTTTCCTTACATGGATCTGGTTGATATTTCACACACGCATTGCTCTAATGGTCCTCTACCACCCTGTGACAAATCCTCTATCGTCCCACCCCCGCTAAGCCCAGGGTCAATGTCACATACTTGGTGTGTTCGAAACTTGGTTAGTGTCTTATAATGTCCATTTCCTTTCATGGATCTGCTTGATATTTCACACACCCATTGCTCTGAAGGTCTGCTATCATGCTGTGACAACAGATCCATGCTTCTCTGGCCCTCTGTGTTTTCAAATATGCCTCGTTTTCTTTGGCTGCCAGCGGCCCCCGTGTGCCGACAGGCCACATTTCTAGTTAATTTTTGCACTCTATATCCTTGTCCACGCAATAACTCAAGTTCAAATTAACCAATCGTGACCAAATAGTGGCCATTTTTAATTTTTGTTCTCTGTACCCTTGTTTTTGTTTTATTGTCGCGCCTGCTTTAGCAGAGGCGCGACTATAGTCGGCGCTTTTTCTGTCGTCCGCTTCGTCGTCTGCGTCATCTGCGTCGTCCGCGTCGTCCGCGTCGTACGTTTTTTTTGTAAGGCAAATGCGTTAAAGTTATTGTTTTTTCACAATATCTCTTTAACCCCTTGCCAGACATTGATAATATTTCACATCAATGTTTGTCTAGGGATGATGCTTCATTACGCACACACACTCCAAAATTTTGAAGGTCAAGGTCATTTATTTCCTTGTAATGTTCACCGGTTTTGTAACAGAAATGCGTTAAAAGCAATGTTTTTTTTCACAATATCTCTTTAACCCCTTGCCAGACATTGATAATATTTCACATCAATGTTTGTCTAGGGATGATGCTTCATTACGCACACCCCCACATCCAAATTATCAAGGTCAAGGTCATTTATTTACTTGTAATGTTCACCGGTTTTGTAACAGACATACGTTAAAGTTATTGTTTTTTCACAATATCTCTTTAACCCCTTGCCAGACTTTGATAATATTTCACATCAATGTTTGTCTAGGGATGATGCTTCATTACGCACACCCCCACATCCATATTCTCAAGGTCAAGGTCATTTATTTACTTGTAATGTTCACCGGTTTTCTAACAGAAATGCGTTAAAGTTATTGTTTTTTCTCTTTAATCCCTTGCCAGACATTGATAATATTTCATATCAATGTTTGTCTAGGGATGATGCTTCATTACGCACACCCCCACATCCAAAGTCTGAAGGTCAACGTCATTTATTTACTTGTAATGTTCACCGGTTTTGTAACAGAAATGCGTTAAAGTTATTGTTTTTTCACAATATCTCTTTAACCCCTTGCCAGACTTTGATAATATTTCACATCAATGTTTGTCTAGGAATGATGCTTCATTACGCACACCCCCACATCCAAATTTTGAAGGTCAAGTCATTTATTTACTTGTAATGTTCACCGGATTTGTAACAGAAATGCGTTAAAGTTATTGTTTTTTCACAATATCTCTTTAACCCCTTTCCAGACATTGATAATATTTCACATCAATGTTTGTCTACGGATGATGCTTCATTATGCACACCCCCACATCCAAATTCTGAAGGTCAAGGTCATTTATTTACTTGTAATGTTCACGGTCAAATGCCTCGGCAGGCGCGACACCGCTTCCGTGGCGGAATTCTTGTTTTGTATACAGAGTTTGTGTACACAACTCCTCTGAAATCGTTCCGTCATTCGATCTGAAACTATACACACATCTTCTACACATTATTGAAGATGTGCACCTTGGTGTTTTTATGCGGAAATTTTGTTTTTTGACAAAAATATCAACTTTTTAACTTAGCCATTTTTTCTACATTTTTGTACCCAATTCTATATAATTTCTACTTTACACATCTGTACCTAAATTAGTATACCTGTTTAGCACAATGAGAGGAAGAAATAATGCTATAGAGTTTCAAATTCTCATTAATGTTTTCTTGCCTTGGTGACAGCTTCACATTTCTGCATCTTCGCTGTCTGGCCCATCTTCGACGGGTGTATTTTGTGACTTACGGCACTCTTGTGAAAAATTTCCTTGGCAGCCATTTTTAATTTTCCACTCTGTATCCTTGTCCACGCAATAACTCAAGTTCTACTTCACCGATCGTAACTAAATTTATATCTACTCAACTCTAAGTTGGATTTACTGGAAACTTCACATACTTATTTGTCATCTTATCTCCCCTTGTATACTGGCACTACCTCGACGTGCGTATATTTGTGACCTTCGGCACTCTTGTTGTATGTGACGTTAAGGTCAGTTAGTTTGTTCAAATGTCATGGGTGGAAATGTTAATGGTAATGTTAGTCCCACCAGGGTTAAGGTTAGTCTAGGCTGCCAACAGTTGAGCGTCGTTGTCTTCTGTCAACTCTTGTTGATTTACTGTATAATGGGGATAATAATTTCAGGTGAGCGATACAGGCCCATTGCTCGACTAACCTGGGCCATTTCACTAAGCTTTGTACGACTAAAACGCTTGTAAGTGCAAAATTATGATAATCTGTAAATTTCACATTAACAATGTTTTCTTGTAAACAATTATTGGATTTACATTTATTGAGCATAGGCTGCATATGCAGCCTATGCTCAATAAATGTAAATCCATCAATTGAAATTGCCAGACCATCTTAAATTTGCACTTGCGAACATTTTAGTCGTACAAAGTTTAGTGAAACGGCCCCCAGAAAACTAACATGGAATAGTCTGTGGCAGTTCCATTGTGTAGAAGTGGATAATATGTGACTGTGACTGGAGAAATAGGGCTTATGGGTTTTGCAACCAAATGTAGATCCAGATCAGCCTCTGCATCCGCAGTCTGATCAGGATCTGCACTGTTCGCCATTTCATCAATGAAATACCAGTCATGCTACCAACAAGCAGGCTACAGGAGTGTGCTATTTGATCAGGAGGTACACTCGTCGTAAATGCTAGTCACAGCCATATTTTGTGCCAAAGAACATCTGCAATATTTCATTAAATATATTTACAGAAAATGGGATATTTGTATCCGTAAATGACTTCAGAAGTTCAGAGTTCCGCATTTTTGTCAACTTTTAACTTCATTTATGGAAAAGTTGTTAAATTTTGTAAATTTATTTCGTGAAATAACGCAGTTGTCAGAAGTCTCATGGCGTGTCTCATATATCAAATGTTCTACCATTAACTTCCCCACACAGGTGCCTTGTACAACATTCCCATTTGTATCTGGCTGATGGACACCCACCCATACAACCCGCCCATAGTGTATGTGAAACCCACGACCAGCATGCACATAAAACCCGGCCGCAACGTCGACTCCAACGGCAAAGTCGACCTGCCCTACCTGAGAGAATGGCGATATGTGAGTTGTTTATCCCTTTCACCCCTAAATAATTGAAATGGATTTTAATGTTAATCCAATACCAATTATCACAAGATGATTTTCAGACTAGTTCATTTATGAAAAGGTGCGTTTTTTTCTCTAAAAAATATGAAAGTATATACAGTGAAATCGCGATGGCTCGAAATGCGATGTCTCGTAATGTCGGGCTCGCTCGAAATAGCATCGCGGTCCCGATAATTTTCCCAATATGTTTAATGTAATTTACATGCGATGGCTCAAAATGCAAGTCCTCGAAAAATGCGATCCCTCAAAACATTTTTGAAGTCCCGCAGACTCATTTCTCGCTATTTTGCTATAAGATGGCTCGAAAGTCATGTCGAAGTTTATGTTTGGCTAATTTTCACACCTCCGCGTCCGACTTATTACGATCAAAGGCCGAGCCGCGCTCAACCTGTCTATGAAATGTGGTTTATTTTCAAGTCCAGTTAAATGCCTAAAGTGGTGCAATTTGATCATTAACGTTGTTGATTGCGATCAACGATATACGGCGATTTATTACATATTCTGGGCTTCGGCCACTCGGCGCATTTAATAGAGTCTGTCGTAAGTCATTGGTCGTTTTTCGTGGTAACTCACGGGTTATACTAGAGTAACCTGAGTATCACAGGAACAACCAGAGTCGTTGCTCGGATTCAAGTCTAGTTGGAACCCTAGTAACCCACGTTCTAGTGGTCCTCGTGTTATTCGTGTGGTTACCCGGGAGTTACAACGAAAAATGCCCATTAATAATACTGCACTTCCTAGTTAGGCAGAGATGACTGGTCGTGACAAAAAGGATTTGCTCTACTGAATTTCCGATCAGTGCAGCATTAAATCGGCCTGTACATTCAGTTCAGGACCTGAAATGTTCGTCATCGACAGCTATTCTTGAATAATATAGTGAAATAGTGGTCACAAATTCAGTAAAGCACGTTTTGTTACGTCGCAACATTTTACGATTCATGACGATTCATGGGCCCATGCACTACTGTTTCGAGTGACATCACAACCACCTGCAACATTAATTATGTGTGCCACTATTTATAGTAAATACTGGAGCTTTTCTCCTTTGATAATAATTGAAATGAAGACAGTTTTGTAAATACATGTACATTTAAATACAGTTTATTTAATTTTACATGATAACTTTAATCTGCGAATAAATACTATTATCATCTAAAAATGGATACACTCTATTATGCTTCGTTATTTCCTAAATCCGACGGGTACAGTAGTCGACAAATATACCAAAATCGCAAGATGCGATGGCTCGAAAGATGCAATCACTCAGAAAAAATATGCAGGCCCGTGGCATTTCGAGCCATCGCGATTTCACTGTATTTGCAAAAAGTGCAGATCCCGATCAGACGGCTCGTCATGAGCCGGCTCATCTGGATCTACACTGTTTGCAAACACGGCTATAGATGTCTGTAGTATTGAAAGGGTTATACATGGATACACAACATGAGAACAGCTTTGGGATACCTTATTGGCAATAGGCACACTTGTTGTTATTAGGGCCTGTCTGTCCGGGCCAACGTCCGGGGCTTTGGAGAGCTTAGGGGCGTGGTTAGGAACAAAAGATTCCTTTGTAATATTCCGTAAGCTCATAAACTCTATTGTTGTTTAGGGGCTTTTTCTTTGTTCTTCAAACAATGGAAATACCCCATAAACCCAAAATGTTGGAACGTCCGTCCGTCCGTCCGTCCGTCCATCCATCCGTCCGTTCGTCTATCTGTTGGAAGTTTTTGTAAGAGTTTCTCAAATCACCTGTATGTCGCCAGTAGGTACCGGTAGTTGACCTATTTGTGGCCAAAGTCGAACACCATGAAAACAGTTTTCATTGATCAATTCTTAGACAAGCTCAGACATCATGTAACCGGGTTTAGGTGACAAGTTTGCAGCAAAACTCAATTACCATGTAAACAGTTTTATGTGACCAATTTTCAGCAAAACTCAGATACCATGTAGACAGTTTCAGGTGACCAATTTTCTACCACACTCTTGATGTTATGTATCCAGTCTATAGCAAGTTCTGGGAGACATCATTGCATCTCAAACAGCCCATATTCCTGAATTTGGCTCTGTCATTCGGGTCCCTAGGCACACCACTGTGTATATAGTTATTGTTGATTGTATCAGAGCTCCAGATAAGGTGCATATTGGCGTATTTTACACACTTATTTTAGCAAAATACGCATTGATTATCAAAAGAGAAAGTACAAAATACTTGATTTTAAAATTGAGTAGTGAAAATACTGTAATAAAGTTTAAAATTTACATACCGTAGTTGAGCTGGTGTTTGCTTTTTGCAGCTCAAATACGTGATGTTTTTAATTTGTTCTATTTTTGTCGAGCCCGCTTGCGGAAAGCGAGACATAGTGATCACAATGACGTCTGGGTGTCCGAGCAACCAAGGGTGTACAAGGGGCCATGGGGCGGAGCCTAACACAAAAGAATCCTTTGATTTATTCCGTATGGCCCCTTGTTCTATTGTTTACAAGGGGCCATCTCTTTGATCTAGAACAATGGAAATGGCCCCTTCTTCACTATTGGTGGGCCATCCGTGCGTGCGTGCGTCCGTGCGTCCGTCCGTCCGTCCGTCGGGCCGTCCGTCCATCCGAGCTTACAAATGGATACATATGTGGCTAGGAGAACAATAGGTTATGTAATATTCTATTGTTCCGTGATTTTATGTGGCTATGTGGCTACATAACAATAGGGATGAACAAAGGAAAAGGTTAGGGTTAGCCCACATAAGTATCCATTTGTACGTCCGTCCGTCCGTCCGTTTAATCTGCGTTTAAAGTTTTTAAAAATACCATCAAATGCCTCGGCGGGCACGACATGCCATCTGGTTTATCATTTGTTCTATATTTAATACGGAAATTTGTAAAAGTAAAATGTGTTGAATAATTGAAATATGGGGGTATAATACCGTATTTTTGCGTGTATTAGATGCACTTTTTTTACCCAGATTTTCAATCCACAAAGTCCCTGCGTCTTATACACACGTTTGGATACAAGAGCATTTTTTTCCACCTCAAAATATCGACAATAAATGACCAAAAATTAATAAAATAAAGATTTGTTTCGATATTTGTTGTTGTTAGTCTTTGCGGTAACATCCGCTTGAAATTGGAAAAGTAGCCTCAGATTCGTAACCTAAACAGTTTGCGCCTTACTCGTTTCGACCACAGGCATTCGGCGTGTTTCGGCTTTCATCAGTATAACTACATATATATATATAGTTATACCGATGAAAGCCGAAACACGCCAAATGCCTGTGGTTTCGACGCTGTGTCACATTCGGTCGACATTTTCTCTGCCGAATCACAATCTGGCCACTATCATTTGAATTCTCTTTTTGAAAACATTTACCTGGCCCATATCGGTCGGTGTCATTTTGCCATGAAAAATATTGCATGACGCCATTAACAGTAACTCCCGATATGTGTTATGTGTCGTGTATTCCAATATACATAATGCAATTCCACGTAAGTTATAAAACTCCATCATTAGTTTTGAAACAGTGTGTTTACACAATGCTGCTCCGTCTAAAGTGGCAAGTCTAAGTCAGCTGGCCGACATCAAGATGTCAAGATTTACCAAGTGCACAAAGCCATATCAAAGATCAATACACGCGGTTGCTGATGTCAGTTTTGTATCCGTCACTAGACTGGTACCCTGCCTGATGCGTGCCTAGCGAAACAATACTACTGGGAACCAGTCTATTTATGACAAACGTGTTTATGTGAATTGGGTCTCTATCTCTGACAAATTCCGGCTTATTGCATTAGCGGCCAGACCAGGCGGTGGATTTGCGTAGTCTGTACATGGTTGCCAATGTTCGCCAATCTCTAATTAAAAACATCATAATTACGTCAGCTGACAATTCGTCATAGCTATAGGCTGCTTAAATATTTTGATTAGGAGAGGCCACTGTAGCTCTATAAATTTTAGATGCTCTGCTCTGAAATTTCTATCAACTTTCAGCGTTATTTACGGAAGATATGATTTTGAAAATCAA
Source organism: Conchocele bisecta (assembly GCA_029237695.1). Classification (NCBI taxonomy): domain Eukaryota; kingdom Metazoa; phylum Mollusca; class Bivalvia; order Lucinida; family Thyasiridae; genus Conchocele; species Conchocele bisecta. The sequence continues at coordinate 157,842,019 of CM055265.1, read as the reverse complement.
TATCGGCAAAATATGATGATGTCTATTAAAATAACACTACTAGTGACCTGCACACGAGAAACGGGCCATAAACAATTCCCCCCAGCCAAATATTGACACTGTTTAGGTTTAAAAAACGGTCGCTGCTATTATACGGTACTACATGAATACACGACTCCAGCATAGCCCCTTATCAGTGTATTTTTGTCGAGCCCGCTTGTTGAAAGCGAGACATTTCCGTCCGAAATCTGCGTTAAAGTTTTTAAATACCTTATATCTCTGCAGTCCTAAGTCACGTTGACTTGAAACTTCATATTCTTATTAGTCATCATCCATATATTCATTCTATGTCCCACTCATGCGACCTCTGTTCCCCAAGGTCAAGGTTTTCAGATACCTACTATCTCTGTAACTGTAAGTTGGATTTGCTTGAAACTTTGTATGCTTATTGGGCATCATCCATATATTCATTCTGTGTCCGACTCATGCGGCCCCTGTGCCCCAAGGTCAAGGCCAAATGACTTAGAAGTTTAGGTTATTATAAAATCTGCGTTAAAGTTTTTACATACCTTATCGGCCTGGTCATAATCAGGGCTCATTAGATTATTTTTGGATGTTATAGTGTTCTATCTCTTTCCAAATATGACAAAGAGATGTATTTTAGCAATGGAAATACACTTTAGTATTCAATCTCGCAAACCCCAAAAAAATAAAATATGCAGCAGCTTCTATAAAAAAAATATTGCCAATTTTCGTGTGATTTTTAGCCCAATTTCAGCGTTATGACCTTTCACTTGAAAAAAGTTACTTTTCAGTTGTTTTTAATTAAACCATACTTAATAAGCTCATGTTGTTAGTATATACCACTTTGTAGCCGATTCAATTACCTATCATCTGTCGTTTATATTATCATAATACCTAATCAAATAAGATTATAGCTGGAAGTTAGCTGTAGGCATGGTTCGTTATAGATTTGAGATAACTTACCCCCTTTACTAATAAATATATAATAACAAAGAGACAAAGGACATATAGTATGGTGCAAATGACTCAAGATCAGCTACTTAACCACATTGAAGACAATTTATGTAAAATAATATGTTATTCCCGAAAAAATTTTTTACCGCTCTTTCAAACATCTAACTTTTTATTCAGTAAAAAACATGTAGAGTTTGTGACACCCAAATAACTTTTTATGCTTAATATATAGTTCAAATATATTTGTACCATGTTCGAGAACCCACACTCTAGTATGGAAATAACAATTATTATAAATGGCAATCCCTTGAAACAGTCACCATCCTCCTGAATATATGAAAATGTAGAGTCTGTGACGGTGTAGAGTCTGTGACGCAATTACTTGAATTATAAAAAAATCGTTAAAACTACTTGGCAAGACATTTTGTAACATAATATTGAATCTAGTGATTGTATACCATACTGCATACTCATAATACTGTCAAAATTCAATACAATAATGAAATTTCTCATATTGTATAGCTTTTTATGCACATGTCAGTTGTTCATGTGTAATATAAATTGACTTTGATACATGAATTTGACATACGCAAACACTTTTCAAATCTATTATAGTTGCCAAACTAGCACACAATGAACTAGCACACAATGAATGCTTAATTGCAGTCATATATACTAAGAATTAATTATTACTGGCAATATATTTCAATTCAATGCCTGGCATCACAGACTCTACCAAAAATATCAACCATTACAAATATAAGCATATAACAAGTCTGACGAGTCATGGGAGCATAAAAGCTCCATTATAAGCATTTTGCTTCAACCAACAATTATGACCAAGCAGAGACAAACTGTGCTGCATTTTGCAGCGGGACCATGAGCAGTGCTACTTTTTCCGGACGGACAGCTACATGTAGTAAATGATAGCGGTGTGGTCAAGACGTTTTGAATTTCGTGTTTCGTTTCTTCATTAAAGTTAGTTCGTATAAACACTGATGATTTGTTTTATTTATATCCAAAGCATGTGTGCCTATGCTATTACTACTTTAAATACTAGAAAAAGTCGATGGCGCGCCATCGCAATATACCCACTTTCCCCAAATGCTAAGTCCGAAAGGGGGAGGTAATCCATGATGGAGGGTCGGATAAAAAATCCGAATTCACTTTGCGCATCAGCACATCAAAACGAAGCTACGAACCAAATATCAGACGCGTAGGTATTAAGGTGAAAAAGTTTTTCGACCTACGAGGAAAAATAGTGAAATTCTAAGTCCGAAAGGGGGAGATAATCCATGATGGAAGGTCCGATCAAAAATCGGAATTCACTTTGCACATCATAGCGAAGCTACATATCAAATATCAGAAATGTAGGTATTAAGGTGAGACAGTTTTTCGACTTACAATGAAAAATAGGGAAATTCTGAGTCCGAAAGGGGGAGATAATCCATGATGGAGGGTCGGATCAAAAATCCGAATTCTCTATGCGCATCCGCACATCATAACGAAGCTACATACCAAATATCAGGCGCGTAGGTATGAAGATGAAAAAGTTTTTCGAGTTACAAGGAAAAATAGGGAAATTCTGAGTCCGAAAGGGGGAGATAATCCATGATGGAGGGTCGGATCAAAAATCCGAATTCACTTTCCGCATCTGCACATCATAACGAAGCTACATACCAAATATCAGGCACGTAGGTATGAAGTTGAAAAAGTTTTTCGAGTTGCAAGGAAAAAATGGGAAATTGTGAGTCCGAAAGGGGGAGATAATCCATGATGGAGGGTCGGATCCAAAATCCGAATTCACTTTGCGCATCTGCACATGATAACGAAGCTACATACCAAATATCAGGCGCGTAGGTATGAAGGTGAAAAAGATTTTCGAGTTACAAGGAAAAAATGGGAAATTGTGAGTCCGAAAGGGGGAGATAATCCATGATGGAGGGTCGGATCCAAAATCCGAATTCACTTTGCGCATCTGCACATGATAACGAAGCTACATACCAAATATCAGGCGCGTAGGTATGAAGGTGAAAAAGTTTTTTCGAGTTACAAGGAAAAAATGGGAAATTGTGAGTCCGAAAGGGGGAGATAATCCATGATGGAGGGTCGGATCAAAAATCCGAATTCACTTTGCGCATCTGCACATGATAACGAAGCTACATACCAAATATCAGGCGCGTAGGTATGAAGGTGAAAAAGTTTTTCGAGTTACAAGGAAAAAATGGGAAATTGTGAGTCCGAAAGGGGGAGATAATCCATGATGGAGGGTCGGATCCAAAAATCCGAATTCACTTTGCGCATCTGCACATGATAACGAAGCTACATACCAAATATCAGGCACGTAGGTATGAAGGTGAAAAAGTTTTTCGAGTTACAAGGAAAAAATGGGAAATTGTGAGTCCGAAAGGGGGAGATAATCCATGATGGAGGGTCGGATCAAAAATCGAAATTCACTTTGCGCATCTGCACATGATAGCGAAGCTACATACCAAATATGAGGCGCGTAGGTATGAAGGTGAATTTTTTTTTCGAGTTACAAGAAACGTGACGGACGTACGTACGGACGGACGGACGGACGGACGGACGGACGGACACCCGTGACGAAAACAATATACCCATTTTTTTTTCCTAAAAAAGTGGGTATAATAACATGACAAAGTCAAGGGATCGATGATAACCACTGAACAATACTTCCTTGCTCATTGCCCCCCTTATGGTTTTTTACTCTATTTTTGGTAGAGTCTGTGACATTGGATTAAATGAGTTTAATTGTGAGCACGGCAACTTATTTGTCTATATTAATAAATGTGTGATGTTTGAACCAGTAGGTATGTGTGTTGGGACACATTTCACTATCTTTTTATATACTCTGATCATGGATACATGTGATTTCAAGCGCTTTTATGAAAAAAATAACCATATTTTTTAAGTTATTTTGTGTATCCAGCAGTTTTGTAAATTGTAATGTTACTGTTTATCACTATCTATAGCTACACACACACTATTATACATCGCTAGCATGGAACAAGCGCACAGTAGCTAGGATGTTTCTGTTATTTACAGCATAATTAATGTATTGTCCCGTTTGTAGTCTGTGACACTTTTTCATACACGTATTCGATACTCAATAACTATTAAACTACGTGACTACACCTGCACAATACGATACATATATCAGAGTACTGTATTACAGATTACCACGAAACTATCCATTTATTAATGTCTTTCTTAAGATAGGGGTTATTGATTTCAAAGAACAGAGAGAACAGTAATTCTTTTTTTTTTGAAAATGATGCAAATTTCAATTGTCGAGGAATAACTATTTTTGATGGAAATTTTGTAAAACATTTATTGAGATACAATCACATTAGCATATACTTAATTGTAAATAGCACATTTGCCACATAAATCATGTTTTTGCAAAAGCAATTATTAATTAAAAAATACATTTCACCAACTGTGTAGAGTCTGTGACGACCTTTACCAACCAACTTCCAGCCCGTATTGCGAAAAAACTGTGATAGCTATGTAACTGATATTTCGGGTAAATAAGCATGATATATAATATTTTAGTTTGGTAATGACTTTGGAGCTGGAAAAAGAAGTTGATTTTTGTCTAAAAGTGAAAGGTTCTACTGAGCCCTGATTGAGGCCAAGCCGTATATCTCCACAACACTTACTCCGATTTACTTCTTATTCATCATCCATACTTTCATTCTATTGCCTGGCCATGTGGTCCACAAGCCCAAGGTCAAGGTCAAATGACTTTGAAATTTGTGTTAAAGTTGTTATTTACCTTTTATCTCCACAACACTTACTCCGATTTACATCAAACTTCAAATAATTCTTTTTATCATCCATATTTTCATTATATAACCCCTCCCATGCGGCCCACATGCCCAAGATCAAGGTCAAATGACATTAAAATTTGTGTTAAAGCTTTTACATACCTTTTATCTCCACAACCCTTAATTCAAACTTCAAATAAATACACTCTGAGACCATGAAATACCTCGGCGGGCTCGACATGCAGGCCGCGGCCATCTGGTTTAGAAAAATTGGGTGCGTCTTATATTCTCATGTAGACATTTTTCCCCAGATTTTGGACTGAAAATAGGGGTGCGTCTTCGGCAAAATACGGTACTCTGTACAGAGCTGCCAACTGTTACGATTTTTCCGTATTTGTTCCGGAAAATACGTTAGAAATACGGAAGTACGGACAACAATTAAAAAGTACGATTTTTAAAAAAATTAGTGCGGGAATATCTGGAAATAATAATTTTGTTTCACAATTCTGCCAATAAATCCTATTTTTTTATTTACCCGTAAATAGGCGCTTACCATTTCGATTCTTGTTATGAATTTACGTGATGAAGAAATCAATATCGCTGAGCGCTTGAAACTACTATTATATAGAAATCAATATCGCTGAGCGCTTGAAACTACTATTATATAGAAATCAATATCGCTGAGCGCTTGAAACTACTATTATATAGAAATCAATATCGCTGAGCGCTTGAAACTACTATTATATAGAAATCAATATCGCTGAGCGCTTGAAACTACTATTATATAATAGTAGTTTCAAGCGCTCAGCGATATTGATTTCTTCATCACGTAAATTCATAAAATGTCTGCTCCAAAGCGTGCAGCCAACGAATTTGGGTATTTTTTATCGAAAGAAGTTAGGAGAACACATGTTCATCACTGATTACAGCGAGACATGGCCCCATTTGGTCCTGTCAAAGCGCGGTGATGAATTTGCGTCTTGCAAGCAGAGTAATTGTGATTTTTCGGTTGGTCATGGTGGCTGAGACGAGGGCCAAGGCTCTAAAAAATTTACTTTATGCATATAAGTGAGTACTGATTTGTGTTACGGAAAATTTATATGTGGCGTTCCTGAAAATAGCCCCTTTTTCACTCCATGTTCCTCATGTGACCAACATGGGGTTGGCAGCTCTGCTCTGTAGATACAAAGCTTATCTGGAGCTCTGTTGTATCTCAGCCAAACTCAGACCTGCTGGGGATGATCCAGATGCTGAGAAACGTGTTTAGCAAGGAGCCTCCAGTCTACTCTGGGCCAGCAGCCCAGCAGCAGCAGCGGTACCCGGCGGGCAGTCCTGGTCAAACCCCCTACCCACCAGCCGGTATGTATTATGTTTTACCGCTTGGCGGGCGGGCGGCTGACAGAAAAAGTGCATAGTTCGTGTACACAACTCCTCCGAAACCGTTCAGTCCATCGATCTGACACTATACACACGTCTTCTACATATATTGAAGATGTGCACCTTGGTGTTTTTATGCCGAAAAATTATTTTTTAACAAAAATATCACCTTTTTATCTTAGCCATTTTTTCTACATTTTTCTATACAATTCTATATACGGTACAGAGTTTGTGTACACAACTCCTCCGAAACCGTTCAATCGATCGTTCTGAAACTATACACACGTCTTCTACACATATTGAAGATGTGCACCTTGGTGTTTTTATGGCTAAAAAATATTTTTTAACAAAAATATCACCTTTTTAACTTAGCCATGTTTTCTACATTATTGTATCCAATTCCCTATCATTTCTACTTTACACTCTACTTTTCTATCTCTGCCTAAATTAGTATACATGTTTAGCACAACGAGATGAAGAAATAATGCTATTGACTTTCAAATTCTCAGTAATGTTTCTTGCCTTGGTGACAGTTTCACATTTCTGCATTTTCGCTGTCTGGCCCATATTCGACGGGCATATTTTGTGACTTGCGGCACTCTTGTTCCATATCGAAACCCGGAAGTTGTCGTAAACAACGTTCCAATTGTAAGCATGTTTAATTAACTCTGCTATAACAAAGCTAACACAACTACAACCATGAACAATTTTCATTGCTAGCACCAGTGAATGTACTCTTATCACTCACTGATCATGTGCATAAACAAACAGTAAAGTGTTCTATCTTTGCGCAAGGTCATCATAAAATAACATCCAATAAAACGAAACTAGACATGTGCGAAACGTCATATTCCCAGAATAAATAGCTCAGTGGTTTATTAAATACGATCACGTGCATTAAGCGACTTTTGTCCTATGCGACCACTTTCAATTCCCCCCGACCATTTGGCCTATATAATGACTGTGTATTAAACGACTTTTCCTTAACACGAACAGTGGCCAAATATTTTGTAACCGACAGAAATGGTGGTTTCTATTAAAAGAGATACCTTACCAGTGTGGTGAACAGTGTATTTAACAAGTATCGGACCAGCGTAGTTCCTGCTCAATACAACAACGGTCAGTAACGGTCACTTTATGTTGTGTATGGTGGGCCAAGGGGCAGTAGTCAGGTAGCCAAAGCTGGTTTTTAGGGTGAACCCTGACTTGGCCGATATAGTTTTTTTCTCGACTGATTCTGGTGCACAACATGTCCCTGAATCATATTAGCCCTGATGCTTTTTTCATACCATTGGGCATTTCTCAAAATTCAAGATGGCCTCCAAGATGGCCGCCGCATGGCCGCCGAGTCATTTTGCATATCTTCCGAACGAATTGACTAAGGAAGGTGATATTGGTGTCTACACATAGGTTTTCGGGGTCAGGGATTCTGTTTCTCATGTGAAATGTATGTTTCGAGTTAGTCCTGTGTATAATAATCCAAGATGGCTGCCAAAATGACCGCCAAAATGCTGGAAAATGATATAACTTCTGAACGAATTGACTTAAGAAGGTGATCTCGGCACCTAGACATTGGTTTTCGGGGTCAATGATTCTGTTTCTGATGTGAAATTAATGTTTCAACTTAGTCCTTTGCATAGAAATCCAAAATGGCCATCAAGATGGCAGCGAAATGTCTATTTTACTACACATTTAGATATTTTCATATCTTTGCTCATAGTTTAACTATTTAGCTGATTTTAAATGCAATAGTCAGGTGTTTGGATACACACTATTGTTTGAGTTAAGTTTACTGAGTAATTGGTCACTTGCCTTATTTGCATAAATCCAATATGGCCGCCATGAAAATATATTTTGCTCACATCTCATGGTAGCCAATGAAATAATTATTTTTCATATCTCGGCATTTAGACACCTATATGTTTGATTTAGTGCCTATAGTGTCTCAAGACATCCCAAATCAAGCTGGATTCCCACACAGCACTGAATATCATCGCAAAAATCATCAAGACGGAGGTAGGGAATATAGACTACGAAAAATACAAGTATAATCGGAGAACCTCCAAGTCCATTGCTGGTGAATCTGTTTCTGGAACGCTCCAGTTGCTTCTCCAGAAGCTCTCCCCGTCGCTTGATTCTGACTCCCTGACGTCGCTCCTTATAGGAAACATGGTGTCCAGTGTGATGCGCTGTCACACCACTCCGTTTCAAATAGCCCTTGCTGTGCTCATTCATCGTAAGATGGTCAAACATATGTCCCATTATAACGTGACTTGCTCATACGATGAATTGCGAAGATAAAAAAAATCATCTGCTGTAACACGGTACACTAAGCGGAGGAGAGAGGAGAGAGTCCCTATCACATTTCCAGGACTTATTCAACACATTGCGGACAATTTCGATGCCGATATGTCTATCCCGAATGGGAAGGTATCCACACATTCACTCGCCATGATAGAGTGTTTCCCTGAGTACGACGATACTACTGAAACTGAAACTTTCCGTCGTATCTCCAAAGAAGACATGAAGAAGTCAATCCACTTCGATGAGCACGAGGATGAATTGATTCCTTTCATTGGAGTTAGGAACCCTCTACCACCTGTACTTCCTCCATCAAACCTGCCGGACAAGTTCTATGAGAAGCAGAGAGTGTCTTGCGCACGAGCTGGAGACATGGATTTGGAATTTCTGAATGTAAGAGTGTACATTTGTAAATCATTTTGTGGGCAACTTGTCGCATATTGTCATATGTAGTACATGTATATGCTATCAAAAATACTGATATAATAATAGCATACCGTAGATCTCATATAATACATGTATATTGAAAATGATAATAACGATAATACCAAATTTAACACCATAAAACTCATACTCATACTTACAAAGGTGGTCGCAGACCATTCAACAGTGCACATGTGCAAACCCCACTCCAGAAATGACATTTGCATGCTGATGGCATACATGTAGTTATTTACATGTACCACATTATGTTGGTCGTGTTCTACGTCTTGGTCTGCCTTGTTACGTCTCTGATCATCATCATTATACCATCACCAGGTCGCATCTCGTGAGGTGAAGAACAATGGTGCTTGTGTCGTCGTCGCCGATGACACCGACGTGTTTGCACTGTTGGTGCATTTCAAGCACAATGGCTCTCGGCAGCAGTCCCATCTACATGGAGTCTCCTCTGTGGCAGCGTGCTGTCATCGATATTGACGCAACCGTACAAGATAATCTGTTGGTCATCCCTGGTCTGCTTACAGCGCATGCTCTTAGCGGATGTGACACTGTGGCGTCCTACTTCGGGATCGGCAAAGGAAAGGTTCTCAAGGTGCTGCGAGCAGGTACTAACAGGGTGATTTGATCTATTTGTGTCACTTTGTGTGTGAAATATTCCCCATCATCTAAATACTATATTTCTAATCTAATGATGATAATACTAGTACATGTATTGACATCTTCACAGGTGTCTCGTTTGATTTGCTGGGAGACTCTACCTTACCAATGACCTCCTACGACCAGATGATTGAGGAGGCTGCTCGATTCATTATTGCCTGCTACAACCTGACAGGCAAGATGACCCTGACGGAAGCCAGAGTTGAGGCCTGGAAGACAAAGATGAGGCGGAGTGCTCTCGAACAACCCAAATTCTTCTCCCTTCCACCAACCTCCGAAGCATTTCGCCAAAATGCACTTCGAGCCCACTACCAGTTGGCTGTGTGGACTTCAGCCCAATCCACCATCGCTGGACCCCACCGACCATGGTTGGTCACGTGTCAAGGGCAGATCTCAGAAACTCACATGTACACTTTTCTGTGTGTGCAGAGGCGGCGACGCATGCGGAAACAAGATTGAAACCTTTGCTGAGCCACGTTCACCATAAACACTTGTTATCCTTTAATTAGCATTGACATGTGGATGGTATGCTTCCAAACCGCACAAAGAGGATATATACAGTGATAGTGCCAAACTTGAACTCGTAAGGCTTCAACGTCATCCATATAGTGGTTCCGTTATCATATAATACAAAATGAACATATACTATCAGTAACATCAGTTAAGATAACATTCGCAGAATAGGCTAGTTTTATATCACAATTTAGGTATGAATTAGACAAGAATATGACTGAACACCATGACTGGTTATTCATTATCATTTAATTATGAGGTAATTTTCACCATTTTGAGATTAAAAATCCCCTTATCATGACCCCATTTTGGAAATTTGACCCCGTATGGACATGGAACCATACTTAATGTGTCTGGCATCATTAATAACCTACAAAACGACCCTAAGATCATCAAAATCGGTCAATGGGTTCTTGGATTAGGTCCATTATTGTAAAATGACTCCATGCGGCGGCCATCTTGAATTTTGAGAAATGCCCAAAGGTAAAAAAAAAGTATCAGGGCTAAAATGTTTCAGGGGCATCATGCGCATCAGAATCAGGTAAGAAAAAAACTATATCAGCCAAATCAGGGTATAGTTGCCTGGCTGCCTGACTACAGGTTGGGGTTCAATAAAAGAACACTAAGAAATCAGGGGTTCAATAAAATAACAAATATCCTCATGCCACTAAACTCACTAAAATACATATTCGCAATTTTATTTCATCATCGGTCATATAATATTCATACATGCTGTGTGGAAATATACAGTGAAATATCTCCCAAGCTATTATCTAAATACTATATAAAAACAAATACATATATAAATTCAATCTTCTCGGGACTTGTCTAGATCCTTGGATTGAAGAACCGTGTGGATTGAAGAAACATGTCGTTATAAATTTGAACATTAATACTATCAATGACTAATACACCTCATACTATCATATATCGTGTATTATCATACTATATATAGAATTAGCCGACTCATTATATCATAATGTACATATTTCCCGTTTTCAATTCACCTCATTATATCATACTATAGCATATTATATATATTTTCCGTTTTCAAACAGGGGCGAATCGACCCGACCAGACCATACATATACCACATTTTCGACCAGGACGAAACGACCCGGTGCGAAACGACCCGGGGCGAACAGGTAACATGGGCGAAACGCCCCGACACTGATTACTAATGGGAATTAACTCATCGTCGCTTAGCACATGTGAACAGCAGGACTGGTCGCTTAGCACATTGGAAAAATCTGCATATTTCACTAATTTAAAACAAATACTTTTTTTTGTTGTGTACAGAATACGCAAGCATTTTTAGCTCGCCTGCACGGAGTGCAGTAGAGCTTATGGCATACCCCATTCATAAACTTAATGTTGAGGTAAATGTCTTATAACATCTGTTTCCTTTCATGGAACGCCTTGATATTTCATACATGCATTCAGCTGATGATACTCTATCATGCTATAGCAAATCCATGTCCCACCCCCACCCCAAGGTCAAGGTGGGGTAAGGGAAGGTCACAAACTTAGCACATTCTTAAACTTAACGTTGGGGTAAATGTCTTATAACATCTGTTTCCTTTCATGGAACGCCTTGATATTTCATACATGCATTCCTCAGATGACCCTCTATCATGCTGTAGCAAATCCACGACCTACCACCCAACCCTTACCTCAAGGTCACAAACTTAGTATGTTCATAAACTTAACGTTGGGGTAAATGTTGTGTAACTTCTGTTTATTTACAGGGAACGCCTTAATATTTCATACATGCATTCATCTGATGATCCTCTATTGTGTTACAGCAAATCCATGACCCACCCCCCCCCACCCCTTTCCCCAAGTTCAAGGTCCCAAGCTTAGCACATTCATACATGCATTCTTCATGTGAATAGCTATCATGCTGTAGAAAATCACCAACTTAGTCTAAGTGTGTTCATAAACTTAAAGTTGGGTTAAATTTTGTTTTACTTCTGTTTTCAAGGAGCGCATTGATATTTCATACATGTATTCATCTTAATATGCTATATGCTATAGCAAGTCCACGACCCACCTTCCACCACTGACCCCAATGTTAAGGTCCATCGCACACCCCTTAACCCAAGGTCAAGTTATATAATATTCATGTTTTTTTATACAACTGTGCCAAGTTTGGTTGTCAGTCAATGACTGGTAAAAATCACCGGGACGAAACATGTCTGGTCCGAAGTGATCGCAGGGTCTACTGCCTATTTGCGATTTCAGCTGGGCGACTTTATTTCGCAATAACATTCAAATTATTTCATCTATTTTGATGAAATAAAGCCTGAATAATTCAGAAAAGTGCACAGTAAACATTACCGGTACAGTAGTATTCTAATGCAGGGCTCGAATTTGGCACTCGCATACTCGCAAAATGCGAGTGCTTTCTGAAAAATGCTAGTTAAAATCTAAGCCGCTCGCAAAAAAAATGCGAGTGCCAATTTCAAAAAGGAATTCCAAATCTTCAAAGTTCTGTCGCGATTATTTTGTTCTGAACAGCGATCTGGACAATGAAATGCTCTCGTCAAAGCGCCTCGATGATAGGAACATTGGAGGTTGCTGCCCCGTCTATATATCAATTGGGACATCCCTCTAGTGCGACATTGAAATACGTCACAGGTCGTAAATGAGGACGTTTTTGCCTGGGCTATTTATCAATTGCGACATCCCTCTAGGCCACATTGAAATACTACAGCGCATTAATATCAGGGGTGGCGGAAGCGGGGGGGGGGGGGAGGAGGGGGGGGGCCTAGGCCCCCAATAATCCCCCCAATAATTCTGTAAATTTTGGATTTTTATGCCACCGGGTTTCGAAGAAACGGGTGGCATATAGTGTTTGGACCGTCCATCCGTCTGCCCGTCACACTTTTCGGTTAACCACTTTGTCACAGTTTCTCATATATGCTGCAGGTGGCATCCGCGTTCGACAGACGCATTTCTTGTTTATTCTAATATATTTTTGTAATCATGAGTATTGGGAACTTTGCTGAGAACTTTGCTGAGAATGCAGGAAATGGCGTTTCACACCACTTGGATTTCAAAACATTTCGGGGGGCATGCCCCCGGACCCCCCTAGCGCTATCGGGCCCTTCGGGCCCTCAACATTGGGCCCCCCCAATAATGTTCGGCTTCCGCCGACTATGAATATTTATATTATTACAAAATTAAAGATTTCCGGTTTCATTTTAACAAATACACATTATTTTACCAGCCATTGATAGAATGGAACTGGTAAAAAAACTGGTGTTGTCATACATACTTAGTAATTTTGATCTTATTTCTCAACCAATGTATTTAATTTGAAGTCAGAACATTGGTTAAATTGTCTTGGTGTTCAACTATTTAAATGAGGATCAAATTAAATATATTTTTATGGAGAAATAAGAAAAAAAGATCTGCGAATTGCAATTTGTGAATCAGATAATTACAGCATTGTCATTTTGTATTTAGCCCAGATAGATGAATGATCAAAATATGACAGAAATATGTGGCTACCTGGTATTGTCATGATAATCATGTCATTAATAAATAATTGTTACAAGTTAATTTGTTCTACAATATATGTCTGAAGAAATCCAATGAAAAATGCAGCTCAAAAAACAAACGTTCCATAATACAAGAAATAATCAATATGCTTTTGCATTTTTGTTAGCCAGGTTTTTTGAGAGAAAAAATCCAGGCTATTGGATTGGCGAAAGGCGGGCGGGCGGGCAAGGGGCGGGCGGGCGGGCGGGGCGGGCGGCGTCCACAATCAATGTTAAGTTTTCGTGTTTGAGTCCATTTCTTTGTTACTGTACCACCTAGGACCACCAAACTTTCACAGCTTCATAATCAAGGGGTGCCCACCACATATCACATCCATACATGTTACTTTTTTTTTCTTTTTTTTAACTTCACCCATTTTTTTCCGCGTATCGACTTAGCCATTTTCAATGTAAGTTTTTCGCGTTTACAATGTTAAGTTTTCGTGTTTAAGTCCATTTCTTTCGTACTGTACCACCTAGGAGCACCAAACTTTCACAGCTTCATAATCAAGGGGTACCCACCACATATCACTATCCAACATGTTACTTTTTTTTTTAACTTCACCCATTTTTTCCGCGCAGTCGACTTAGCCATTTTCAATGTTAAGTTTTCGCGTTTACAATGTTAAGTTTTCGTGTTTAAGTCCATTTCTTTGGTACTGTACCACCTAGGACCACCAAACTTTCACAGCTTCATAACCAAGGGGTGCCTACCACATACAACTATCCAACATGTGACCATTTTTTTACCTTCACCTATTATTTCTACGTAATTGACTTAGCCATTTTCAACGTTAACTTTTTAACGTACGTCTGGTTAGAGTTTTTTGGTTAAAACTTTTTCGTTATACTATATCTCTGCAACTGCTTCGCCCATTACCTTGAAACTTCACATGGGTGTTTATCATCATCCATATTTTCATTCTAACCCCCAACCGTGCGGCCCTGTGCCCAATGTCAAGGTCAAATTACTTTGAATTTTTTTGTTAAAGTTTTTTCGTGTACTATATCTCTGCAACTGCTTCACCCAATACCTTGATACTTCACATGGGTGTTTATCATCATTGTCGCACCTGCTTGCGGAAAGCGCGTTCCTGTGCCCAATGTCAAGGTCAAATTACTTTGAATTTTTTTGTTAAAGTTTTTTCGTGTACTATATCTCTGCAACTGCTTCACCCAATACCTTGATACTTCACATGGGTGTTTATCATCATTGTTGCACCTGCTTGCGGAAAGCGCGATCCTGTGCCCAATGTCAAGGTCAAATTACTTTGAATTTTTTTGTTAATGTTTTTTTCGTGTACTATATCTCTGCAACTGCTTCACCCAATACCTTGATACTTCCCATGGGTGTTTATCATCATTGTCGCACCTGCTTGCGGAAAGCGCGATCCTGTGCCCTATGTCAAGTTCAAATTACTTTGAATTTTTTTGTTAAAGTTTTTTTGTGTACTATATCTCTGCAACTGCTTCACCCAATACCTTGATACTTCACATGGGTGTTTATCATCATTGTCACACCTGCTTGCGGAAAGCGCGATATCGTCAGCATTTTGGATACATACGTCCGTTCCGTTGTCGCCCGTCGTGTCCGGTTAAAGTTTTTTGGTTAAAGTTTTTCCATCTACTATATCTATTTTTTTAGTGTCCATGCCTCGCCCCAAGGCGCGACATGCAGGCCACGGCCATCTAGTCTACAAAAAGTGGGTATAATTATGTTATCCAAGTGTCTATGCTTGGAAAAACCTGGCCTTCGTGGCTTTGCCTCGTTTCTTGTTATATTATACTTTAGTGATTATTCTGCTAGCATGGAACTTGCTGTAGCTAGGAAATAATAAGCACATGCAGTTGTGGACACCATTTTTCCCACCACACACACGACGTGTAGACTAGGAATGTACATGTTTGATCATGTCTTTTCCAAACTGTGTCAATTATTCACAAATTACTAAAGCTGGCAGTATAATCACATCAAGAAACTGAACAAGTTGATATTGAATATTTGTGTAGGTAACTGTAGATTTTTGAGCTACGT
The DNA here is from genome assembly GCA_029237695.1 of Conchocele bisecta. NCBI lineage: Eukaryota > Metazoa > Mollusca > Bivalvia > Lucinida > Thyasiridae > Conchocele > Conchocele bisecta. Next base: position 157,826,402 of record CM055265.1, on the reverse strand, counting down.
TTTTCCATCGACTACATGAGTGCAACAACCTGCATGTACTATGAACCATATACTAGGATACATGTACATGCTTATTGCATAATCCAACTAAACATAGAAATTGCTAGTGAAAATCCAGTTTTGCTAGTAGAAATAAAATCCACTAGCGAAAAAATGCTAGTGTGTTAAAAAGTTAAATTCGACCCCTGTAATGTATTTTAATATTCGCGATTTCTTGATTCCGAATGTTGAACCATATAACCGGACATACCAGTACCCGGATTTCCTTCTTTTTTTTTCCGATTTTGTGTCTGACTGTATATAAAATGTACAAATAAAAAAAAAATAAAAAAATACCACTTTCGTAAGTGACGTCGAAAAGTTTACAGCAAATGCGTACATTATTTTCAAAACATTCGTCAGTCGTGAATGCTTTTAGGCATATTTAATGTATTTATAGACCTCGGTCCGTTACTTCAACCTGTGGTATTAACGTAGTTATCTTAACACCACTTAATTTTTAAATTTGTGTGTTTATGTAACCCGCCTGTCATTTCTCAAGGGAAACAATTCAAAGAGACCAACAATCACGAAATTCACACCTCGTTGGGCAAACAATTCAACCAACAATGGACTTACCTGTTGTAGTTATTGACACTAGACAGTAAGTAATATTGTTCGACTGCCCAAGGGACCACACATTTGGTTTGAGAGTTTGAATTTGCCGTAGTTCGAATTTTAGGTAAAATTTTGAATGATTTATATAGGAAATTGTTTGGGGCTGCCTGGCGAGTTCAAATTTTGCGGACTGTTCAACATTATCACATTCGGATAGTTTGGTAAAACGTTATTCAGAATATAGTCATATTGTGTAAAAACTAACCTGCCATGATGTCACTGGATAGTTCTGCTTCAAGTTTAATACCAATTTTACTATGCTGATCCAGTATGCTGTTCAACATTTTTGTTTACACTACCAGATGCGCAGCATTAGCAGAAAAGAAATATTAATGACATTTAAAATTGTTTTGAAAGCCTTATGTGCGCAGAATTTGCCGACACCATTGTACATTGAAACACTGAAAAACAGCCGTTCCCATGATAGTTCCAAAATTGTACCTGGTAATTGCTATTTGTGACTATGACTAGGAGAAATGGGGCTTATTGGTTCTGTGACCATGCAGTGTAGTTCCTGATCAAATAGCACACTCCTGTACTCTGATAACAATCTGTATTGCTTGTTAGGCATGACGGGTCGTTCATTGATGGAATTGCTAACAGTGCAGATTCTGATCAGAATAAGTCCCATTTCTCCAGTCAGAGCGGCATTTAAGTTTTTGGAAGAAAAATTAATCAGAAGGATCCATATTTGGCATATACACAGAGCCTCTTAATTTCTACATGTTTTACTGGCTTGCCCGAATTACTTGAATTCAAGAGAAACTAGGACTGGTAGTCTCAATATATGTGGTGTGACTGGAGAAATGTGGCTTATGTTTCGCACAGTCTGATCAGGATCTATAAAAGTAGTAAGATTATTACTCTGCCCTCCCAAGTGGGGATGATTGCACAGGGTCAGCATAGCATCATAGTGCAGATACTGCAGTTGGTGGGGATGATTGCACAGGGTCAGCATAGCATCATAGTGCAGATACTGCAGTTGGTGGGGATGATTGCACAGGGTCAGCATAGCATCATAGTGCAGATACTGCAGTTTGACTTGGGAGGTCAGTACTGATCCTACTGCCTTTGGGAGGGGCCAAGTGATTCTGGTGTGGCGAGGACCTGGCATCAGATCAGGATTATTTTGATTTCAGGGCTGAATATATATAGTATTGTTATAGTAAATATTCAGTTCTGATTTTGGGATTTTCCCCCCATTTGTACATGTACTTGAATATGTACATGTACTTCTACAGGTAGTATATGGGAGTTAGTACTAAACCAATTGACCCGGCCTTAAATGACCTTAACTGTTGATAGGCCGTTAAACCCAAACAAACAAACAACAAACAAACTGATCAGGATCTGCACTGTTCGTCATTCCATCAATCTAACATCCGACCTGTTTCTAACAAGTAGCACAGATCGTTATCAAGCTACAGGAGTGTGCTATTTTATCAGGAGCTATACTGGTCACAAAACCCATAAGCCCTATTTATGCAGTCACAGCCACAATGAGACACGCCATTTTGTATTGCATTTTCAGACCGAGACGAAGAACTGCGTGACACGAAGCTCTGTAAAATCTGCCTGGACAATGAACTCTGCATCACGTTCGTGTCATGCGGGCATCTGGCGACATGCGAGGATTGCGCGAAAAACCTCAAGGAATGTCCGATCTGCCGCAAATCCATCTCGAAGACCTTGAAGACCTACTGGTCGTGAATAGTATGTGGTGGACTCGCACAGTACTGGGAATGACTTAACCCTGTCACCCCACAGGGTATTGGAAATGGCTTAACTCTTTCACCCCACACAGTACTGGAAATGGCTTAACTCTTTCACCCCACACAGTACTGGAAATGGCTTAACCCTTTCACCCCACACAGTACTGGAAATGGCTTAACCCTTTCACCCCACACAGTACTGTAAATGGCATAACCCTTTCACCCCACACAGTACTGTAAATGGCATAACCCTTTCACCCCACACAGTACTGTAAATGGCTTAACCCTTTCACCCCACACAGTACTGGAAATGGCTTAACTCTTTCACCCCACACAATAGTGTAAATGGCTTAACCCTTTCACCCCACACAGTACTGGAAATGGCTTAACTCTTTCACCCCACACAATAGTGGAAATGGCTTAACCCTTTCACCCCACACAGTACTGGAAATGGCTTAACCCTTTCACCCCACACAGTACTGTAAATGGCTTAACCCTTTCACCCCACAGAGTACTGTAAATGGCTTAACCATTTCACCCCTTTCTTTTTTTATTAAAAATATTTTTTTTGTAATATACATATTTTGGCATTATATGAGAATCGTCTCGTAATACAATTTGTGTGTGCCGTGTTACAATCTCGCTTTTTTTAGCTCACCTGAGCGAAGCTCATGTGAGCTATTGTTACCGCAATGTGTACGTCGTCATCCGTCGTTGTCCGTGAACATTTTCAAACGTCTTCTCCTGAGGGCTATTCCAGGAAAAATTCTCTGCGTGGGGGGGTGGGGGGGGGGGGGGGGGGGTCGGACCGCACTTTTTAATTGACCCCCCCCCCCCCCCACCCACAGAATGTAATTATGTCTCATCCCCACAACCAACAGCACTGATATGTAGCTGTTCCCACTACCAACAGAACTTAATTTATGTAAAACCCCTACCACCAGTACTGAATTATTTACCATGTCGTTATGCACCGGCGCATCCAGAAATGCGCGGTTTACAGACAACACGACCATTAGTTAGATATGATAACTATCGTATTCCCAATCTAAATTTACTGTAACTGTACATGTAAATACGGTCATAAGCATCCATTGCCAACAGATCAGTAAATGGAAAGTGTCTTTTATTACCTTAATAGAAGTAATTAGAAATCGTATCGGTCCCGTTAGTATTCGTTAATTTAAATGACCGGCCTCCGTTTCGCCCTTCGACCAACTCATACCCATCAGCCACAATCAAAATAATCATTGACAGCCGACACAGGTTACGACAGGCCCGGGTGCAGCATACTCGAAACACATTTATCAACAATAACAAAAATAAGAATTGTTTTCTAAAATAATGAGAATCGTCGCGCGTTTTCGCGATCTCGCCTTCTGCTTTTGAAAATAAGTTTTGCTCTAACCCAAATTGTCTGTCTGTAACTTGGGGCGACTATCACTGCGTTACAGACAGAACATTCGGATTAGTTTTGCTCATGCATGTAGCACGCAATTCCAACACGCATGAAAGATCGCGAAGCAAAAACACGAGATAGCGCGGCAAGGTTGCAAAACGCGATATTGAATATGATAGAATTTCGCATTTTCGTCCCCAAAGCTCGAAAACGCGAGATATAGGACACGTAAACATTGTCTTAGGAAACGATTCTCATGTGCTGCAAAAACATATTTTTATTAATAAATATAACAAATGTTGACACACATCTATATTTCTTGACAACAAAAACATAATTTGACAAAACATGAGAATCGTCTTAGGAGACGATTCTAATGTGCTGCCAATACACGTTTATTTAGCAAAACAACAACAACATATTTTGATACGTGTGGTTACTGCACCGCATCGTTGACATATATATACACAAGATCGCGAAGAGCGAGACCAAATCGCGAGGCGAAAACGTGAGATTCTATTTTTATTAATTCTCGCGTTTTCGCCTGGCTATCTCGCGTTTTCGCCTTGGCCTTTTCATGATGTCGCCTTCCGCTTTTGGAAATACGTTTGTTCATGTCATTATGTGTGTGTAGAGTTGAAATTGAGTTTTGCGCATGCATTACATGCACGTACGAACGTAGAATGCACTTCGAACTAGCATGCTTTATATGTATGTACGTACGTAGAACGCAAGTCCAACATGCATGCTGTCTACACATACATGGGCAAATCGTATTTCCACAAATTTTTACGTCCACTCTCCATCTGTTCACTGGGTCAGGTGGACGAAGCCAAAAATCGCGCTGAGCGTACTGTATGTACATGTGATGCTGCCGTGTTCTGCCGAAGACACGTCCTTGCGTATGTAACAATTTGTCAAAATCGTGAACGACACATGAAAATGCGGGCGCGCCGAAAGTGTTTGTCTTATTCGTCGGTGGCGAAATGGAAGCGAACGAACAACACTTGGTACGAATTGCAGCTTCCGGACGTAATTATCTATCGGCAGTTTTCACTGGACGCTACTTTGGAAGTGTCATTTTGTTGTCCAATCGACATGAGTGTTTTACAATGCATGATGCATTGCGAATAACACGAAATAGAAGCTGTGAGGCGGCGAAAATCTAATTTTTTAATCGACGCGAACACCCACAGCATTGAATTAATTATAGGAGTGCACCCCGCCCCCACTAACAGAATCAAATACATTGAATACCCCCCTACCAACAAGAACAATATAGCTTCCGACCCCACACAACCAACCGGAATTAATTTTGTCGGACACCCCCCACCCACAGGTCAAAAATAAAAGTGCGGTCCGACCACCCCCCCCCCCCCGAGAATTTTTCCTGGAATAGCCCTCAGTAACCATTGGGCCTATTGTCACCAAACTTCATAGTCATGGTCCTTAGGTAGGGGGATTACAAAATTGTTAAAATGACGTCATCACGTAATCCAAGATGGCCGTCTAAAAATAGCACAAATTCTTCAAAAAATTTCTTCTCAAGAACCGCCAACCGGATTTCGACAAAACTTGGTAGGAATGATCGATGTACAATGCTCTTTCAAGTTGTTAAAATGGTGACCCCTGGGTCAAAAATGGGCGTGGCCCGTGGGGTCAAATTTTATTTTTGACCGAATATGGTCATGTCATATATCAAATCGAAGGTATCAATGAGGCGATCGCTCTGGTACATTATTTTATCGAAATTGGATTGTCATGTCATCCAAGAATGCCGCCGAAAGGTCAAAAGGTCGTTCTTTAAATATTAGAGATTTCAAAATTCTTCTTCACACGAACCGCCAGACGGATTTCAAAATTCTTCTTCACACGAACCGCCAGACGGATTTCGACGAAACTTGGTAGGAATGATCGACGTAGAATGCTCTTTCAAGTTGTTAAAATGGTGACCCCTGGGTCAAAAATGGGCGTGGCCCGTGGGGTCAAATTTTATTTTTGACCGAATATGGTCATGTCATATATCAAATCGAAGGTATCAATGAGGCGATCGCTCTGGTACATTATTTTATCGAAATTGGATTGTCATGTCATCCAAGAATGCCGCCGAAAGGTCAAAAGGTCGTTCTTTAAATATTAGAGATTTCAAAATTCTTCTTCACACGACCGCCAGAACGCCACGATTTTTCGAGCGACGAAATAACTTGGTAGAATGATCGACGTAGAATGCTCTTTCAAAGGTGTTAAAATGGTGACCCCCGGGTCAAAAATGGGCGTGGCCTGTGGGGTCAAATTTTATTTTTGACCAAATATGCTCATGTCATATATCAAATGGAAGGTATCGATGAGGTGATTGCTCTGGTGCAATATTTGTTGGAATCGGATGAATATGTCATCCATAATGGCCTCCAAAAGGTCCATTTATTCAAGATTTTGAACGTCTTTTTCTCAGGAACCACATGGCCGATGCTGGCCAAACTTCATAGTAAGTTAAGATCCTTGGGTGAAGCATTTTCAGATTTGGTAAAATGAGAGTCATCGCTTAATCCCAGATGACCGCCATCTAAAAATAGCACAATTTTTTTAAAACACATGAACTCAATGTCACATTCTCCTCTGGTGTTCATGGAGTCAGGTGAGCGAATTAGGGCCATCATGGCCCTCTTGTTTCATAGAGCAAACTGCATTCAGCAATTCTAACTGTCTCTTGCTGAGCATGGAGCATTCGTCAACGACCAAAACATCAGTGTTTGCGACATGCTCTATTATGTCTGTATACCCTGAATTATTCCGAATCACATCAACAATTTCCGCTAGTTCATGCCGACTATCGCCTACTCCTGACCAACGGTGGATTGTCATTGCCTTCATTGTCGACAGATAAACAGAACAGGCAATCCCTGTTGTGCACGTTAGTGCAATTGTTTTCCCCTTCCCCCTACACATCTCCACAATGGCTCTAACAATATGCGATTTACCCGTCCCTGCGGATCCCGTGATCACAAGTCCCGTGTCCTTCTAACGCAATTCGAGCAGCCTGCCTCTGGTTATCGTTCAAATTTGAAAACATGTTTGCGATTTCAAACTGCGAAAACTAAATAACGGAAAAAAGGACAGAATGGCGCGAAACTGGTTACCTGCTTTAGAAACCATTTAGCCGTGACTCCGCGTATGCCGAGTACCAGCCCATTGATAAAAAATTAACCAATAGCATCTGTTGTTATATATGCAAGTCATGTGATATTATTCCGTCCAGGTGTCTTGTTTTGTCAAAGCCTGGTTTTGGTGATAAAAATGGAAAATATAAAATATACTGCAGTCGACAAAAAAATAATATAGCGGTGTAAGGGTGAATCATTCACCTGTCGTAAATGGTGTGTAAAAAAAGTCCCCACATTGAATTAGTAATGTAGATGAGTCTCATACATGTACATTTTATAGCTGTTTTACCAAGTTAGTTTTGTCTAAACCACCAGGGGGCCGTTTCACTAAACTGTACGACTACAATGTTCGTAAGTGCAGATTTAGAATAGTCTGTAAATTTAAATTGATGGATTTACATTTATTGAGCATAGGCTGCATATGCAGCATATGCTTAATAAATGTAAATCCAACTAGAAAAAGTCGATGGCGCGCCATCGCAATATACCCACTTTCCCCAAATGTTAAGTCCGAAAGGGGGAGGTAATCCATGATGGAGGGTCGGATAAAAAATCCGAATTCACTTTGCGCATCAGCACATCAAAACGAAGCTACGAACCAAATATCAGACCGCTTAGGTATTAAGGTGAAAAAGTTTTTTCGACCTACGAGGAAAAATAGTGAAATTCTAAGTCCGAAAGGGGGAGATAATCCATGATGGAAGGTCCGATCAAAAATCGGAATTCACTTTGCACATCATAACGAAGGTACATATCAAATATCAGAAATGTAGGTATTAAGGTGAGAAAGTTTTTCGACTTACAATGAAAAATAGGGAAATTCTGAGTCCGAAAGGGGGAGATAATCCATGATGGAGGGTCGGATCAAAAATCCGAATTCACTTTGCGCATCTGCACATGATAACGAAGCTACATACCAAATATCAGGCGCGTAGGTATGAAGGTGAAAAAGTTTTTCGAGTTACAAGGAAAAAATGGGAAATTGTGAGTCCGAAAGGGGGAGATAATCCATGATGGAGGGTCGGATCCAAAATCCGAATTCACTTTGCGCATCTGCACATGATAAACGAAGCTACATACCAAATATCAGGAGCGTAGGTATGAAGGTGTTAAAAAGTTTTTCGAGTTACAAGGAAAAAATGGGAAATTGTGAGTCGAAAGGGGGAGATAATCCACCTGATGGATGGTCGGTATCAAAAATCCGAATTCATCTGCGCATCTGCACATGATAACGAAGCTACATAGCAAATATGAGGCTCGTAGGTATAGGTAAAAATGAAGGTGAAAAATTTTTGTCGAGTTACAGGAATGGAAAAAATGGGAAATTGTGATGTCCGAAAGGGGGAGCTAATCCATGTATTGGAGGGTCGGGGGAGGCTGATAAAAATCCAAATTCACTTTGCGCATCTGCACATGATAACGAAGCTACATACCAAATATCAGGCGCGTAGTACGAAGTGAAAAAGTTTTTCGAGTTAACGAGGATGGGATTCTGAGTCCGATGAGATAATTCTCCGAGAGTGGAGGGTCGGATCAAAAATCCAAATTCACTTTGCGCATCTGCATGATAACGAAGCTACCATACCAAATATCAGGCGCGTAGGTATGAAGGTGAAAAAGTTTTTCGAGTTACGAGGAAAAAATGGGAAATTCTGAGTCCGAAAGAGATAATCCATGATGGAGGGTCGGATGAAAAAATCCAAATTCACTTTGCGCATCTGCACATGATAACGAAGCTACATACAAATATCAGCGCGTAGGTATGAAGGTGAAAAAGTTTTCGAGTTACGAGGAAAAAATGGGAAATTCTGAGTCCGAAAGGGGGAGATAATCCATGATGGAGGGTCGGATGAAAAATCCAAATTCACTTTGCGCATCTGCACATGATAACGAAGCTACATACCAAATATCAGCGTAGGTATGAAGGTGAAAAAGTTTTTTCGAGTTACGAGGAAAAATGGGAAATTCTGAGTCCGAAAGGGGGAGATAATCCATGATGGAGGGTCGGATCAAAAATCCAAATTCACTTTGCGCATCTGCACATGATAACGAAGCTACATACCAAATATCAGGCGCGTAGGTATGAAGGTGAAAAAGTTTTTCGAGTTACGAGGAAATAAAAAATGGGAAATTCTGAGTCCGAAATGGGGGAGATAATCCATGATGGGAGTCGGATCAAAAATCCAAATTCACTTTGCGCATCTGCACATGATAACGAAGCTACATACCAAATATCAGGCGCGTAGGTATGAATGTGAAAAAGTTTTTCGAGTTACAAGAAACGTGACGGACGTACGGACGGACGTACGGACGTACGGACGGACGGACACCCGTGACGAAAACAATATACCCGTTTTTTTTTACAAAAAAAGTGGGTATAATAATTGTTTACAAGAACACATTGTTTACAGACTATCATAATTTTTCACTTACGAACATTTTAGTCGTACAAAGTTTAGTGAAACGGCAACCACCTATTTTTGGTGTCATTTTTCCATGATTTGTATGGACCTGGGGGTCGTTTCACTAAACTTTGTACGAGGCTAAGAAGTTAACAAGTGCAAAACTAAAGTTTACAACACAATTCACATTTGTTGATTTGTTTTTCAGACCTCTACATGTATCAGTGGGAAATGGTAGTATTAGTGAACTACGCTAATCTTCTACTACTGTAAACCTTAATAAACCGGACACCCAGATCATTTCACTGTTGGTAATTTTGATAGCTATTTTGTTTATATGAGACATGTGATTTTGTAGCTAAGAACATGTGTGATTTTTAATGAAATTTATTTGCATTAACTGTGATATTTTCAGTAATTGACATCAAAAGATGATGAAATTTTCATAATAAATGCGGATTTGCTAGGAAAATTTCATCCGCTGTTTATGTCATTTACGGAACCTTTGTCAGGTAATATTGGTGAACATGTGTGATTTTTCATGAAATATATTTGCAGAAACTGTTATTTTCAGTAATTGAAAGATGACGAAATTTTCAAAATAAATGTGGATTTGCTATGAAAATTTCATCCGCTGTTTATGTCATTTACGGAACCTTTGTCAGGTAATATTGGTGAACATGTGTGATTTTTCATGAAATATATTTGCAGAAGCTGATATTTTCAGTAATTGAAAGATGATGAAATTTTCATAATAAATGCGGATTTGCTATGAAAATTTCACCAGCTGTTCATGTCATTTGGGTGGCAGTTTGGAGCATGCGATGGGTACCGGTAATTTAACGATCGGGGTTCATCCTTAACGGAATTCCGAATGGAGACCTGGTTTGGCCCTGACATACGTCTTTAGCATTTTGTATGCGACAGTTTAATCTGGTTATACCCCTTATGTGAGTTACCACCCACCCCCACCCCCCCCCCCCCCCCCCCCCTGGTTTAAACGGGATTGAACCCGTTTACCCGGCCTTACCTGACCTCAGTTGTTGATAGGCCGTTAAATACCAATAAACAAACAAACAAACGGAAACTTTGTCAGGTAATATATGGGATTTAGTACTAAACCCATTGACCCGGCCTTAAATAACCTTTATAGCTATTGATAGGCCGTTAAACCCCAACAAACAAACAACACAACACATGACCTCAGTTAAATCCTTGCTTGCTGCAATATCGTGCTGGCCTGGCTGGAGAAATGAGTTTGTGATAACAGCATATTACAAGGCCATATTTGGCGCTATAGAATTGACACATGATAAAGGGAATATAAGATATATAGAGATTGCAAGTACAGTCCATCCTGTCGGTGTGGTCTGCCCCGATGTCGGGAGGCAGATAGTGTTTGGACTGTGTCCATACATGGGTCCGGTTAAGAAGATTGTTGGAGTTTCTCCAATCTGCCACCGGGGGCATTTGTGTGCCGACAGTTTGTTTGTTGGGGTTTAACTGCCTATCAACAGCTAAGGTCATTTAAGGCCAGGTCAATGGGTTTAGTACTAAATCCCATATATTACCTGTACAAGTACATGTTCAAGTACATGTACAAATGGGGGGAAAATCTCAAAATCAGAACTGAATATTTACAATAACAAAACTATATTCAGCCCTGAAATCAGAATAATCCTGATCTGATGCCAGGTCCTCGCCACACCAGAATCACTTGGCCCCTCCAAAAATCAGTAGGATCAGTAATAATCTTACTACTTTTATAATGGGCAATAACCCAATTCAACTCCCAGGTAACAAAAGAGCCAAAGATAAAAACGTACTTGAGGGCCAAACCAGGCAAATTGTGATTCCTATAAGGAGGAACCCCTACTGTTAATTTATGCCGTCGACAGACAGGCCGTATTTTCTTGTTTAATTGTACATTTTATAACTGTTTTACAATGTTAGTTTTGTCTAAACCACCAGGGGGGCGTTTCACTAAACTTTGTACGACTAAAATGTTCGTAAGTGCAGATTTAGAAGTCTGTAAATTTCTATTGATGGATTTACATTTATTGAGCATAGGCTGCATATGCAGCCTATGCTCAATAAATGTAAATCCAATAATTGTTTACAAGAACACATTGTTAATGTGAAATTTACAGACTATCATAATTTTTCACTTACAAACATTTTAGTCGTACAAAGTTTAGTTAAGCGGCTTCCAGCTATTTCGGTGTCATTTTTCTATGACTTTTATGGACCTGGGGGTCGTTTCACTAAACTTAGGCTAAGAGTAAGAAGTTAGTAAGTGCAAAACTAAAGTTTGCAACACAATTCACATTTGTTGATTTGTTTTTCAGACCTCTACATGTATCAGTAGGTGGGAAATGGTAGTATTAGTGAACTACGCTAATCTTCATACATTTAATTGTGCACTGTTTAATGAAACTGACCTTCTACTACTACTGTAAACCTTAATAAACCAGACACCCAGATCATTTCACTGTTGGTAATTTTGATAGCTATTTTGTTTATATGAGACATGTGGTTTTGTAGCTAAGAACATGTGTGATTTTTCATGAAATTTATTTACAGAAACTGTGATATTTTCAGTAATTGACGTCGAAACATGAAATTTTCATAATAAATGCGGATTTGCTATGAAAATTTCATCCGCTGTTCATGTCATTTACGGGAACTTTGTCAATATTTTCATAAGCTATCACACAGTCATGCTCTTAGGTACAAAATCACATGACGTGTCACATGACGTGTTCTTGATATCGAAGCAGTGTTGACGTCGAGGTTCAACTGTACTATGTCCAATTTTGACATGTGAATCATGGAACCATATGATACATATGAGACACGCCATGTGATTTTGTACCTTCGGACATCTGCGTAATTTCATGAAATATTTTCCGTAAATGGCGTTAAAAGTTGACCAATTTTAAGAGTACAATCATCGGGGTTCATCCTTACCGTAATACCGACTGGAGACCTGGTTTGGCCCTCACATACGTCTTTGGAATGTTGTATGTGACAGTTGAATCTGGTTATACCCCTTATGTGAGGATTACGATATTCGTAATCCTATTTTAGGGGAAGGGACCAAGTGACTTGGTGTGTTATGGACCTGGTACCAGGTCAGGTTATGCTAATTTCAGGGCTTAATATATTTTTGTTCTTGATGTAAATATTACGTTCTGATTTTGGGATTTTCCCCCCAATGCAGTAGGTTAAAATGGGATTGAACCCGTTTGCCCGGCCTTACATGACCATAGCTGTTGATAGGCCGTTAAACACTAATAAACAAACAAACAATGTAGTCTGAAAATATTGTCAAAATATTGTCAACTTTATTTATGAAAAATATTGTAAACTTTGTTAGAGTTGTATTATATAATTGTGAGAACATACTATCTTGTTTGCTGTTAGTGTGTACATGTCTAATACCATCCTATCATAAAGCTGACCGCTTGTGAAATCGTCCGTGGCAAGAACCACGAGTTGGGCAGGAACCACGAACACACTTCCAAAGTTATTTGATCCACATATCAAATTTCAGTGCCAAAAATGGCAATGCTTTATCTCTGAAAATAATGTGCAGTCAAAGGGTGCGCCATAACAAGATACCTACTTGTTCCAAATGTTTATGTCCGAAAGGAGGAGATAATCCATGGCCCGGGGATCGAATGAAAATCAAAATTCACTTTGTGCATCTTCACACCTTAAGGAAGCCACATACCAACTATCAAGTTATACAGCTATTACGGTTTAAAAGTTTTACTTCCTACCCATTGTCCCGGCCTTAAATGACCTTAGCTGTTGATAGGCCGTTAAACAATATACTCATGTTTCTCTCAAAAAGTGAATATAATTATCATTACGGTGTTTTTGTGGGCATTAATTACACTTAGCTCAGACAAGGTAGTTGTCAGTCTCTGTAATATGGTAATGTATGCAATCAAGTTCAGTCCGCATAAACGATGATTTTTTACAAAAATCATTTGTATCTTAATACCTGTTGTTTATGTGATGTATTTATTAAAAATATAATAAAATATTAGTTGCTTTTATCATTTTTAATGTGCCAAGCTTGCGTAATCCGGAGGTGTACCAGTTTGAGTTACATTAATCCATGTCAATTGCATTTACGTGGGAGCATGTGCTCTGTAGTTTAACGATCGGGGTTCGTCCTTACCGGAATCCCGACTGGAGACCTGGTTTGATCCTCACATACGTCTTTGACATTTTTGTATGTGACAGTTGAATCTGGTTATACCCCTTATCTGAGTATTACGATTATTCATAATCCTATTTACTTTTAGGCGAAGTGACTTCGGTGTGGTATTGACCTGGCACCAGGTCGGGTTTCTAATTTCAGGCTGAATATATTTAAAAAATAATTCCGATGTAATGGGACCCCCCAATTCAGCAGGTTGACTACGGGATCGACCCCGTTGGCCCAGCCTTAAATGACATTCGCTGTTGATAGGCCGTTAAACAACAATAAACAATTTGTTGTTCATACCGTGCAACTTCTCTGAACTGGACATCATGGGAGATCCCCAGGGTGTCGAGTTTAGACGGATTGCACCGTTGTAATTTAGGTTTATGAACACTCCAAAACGTGTTTGAGTACAATTATGAACATATTTTACCAGTTGACAAAAATTACAGAGAAACCCATGAAAATAAACACAATGTTTTCTTGGTGTGTGGTTTAGAGGGGTTTACAGGGCACAGCCACATATGAGACACAACATGTGATGTTGTACCTCGGACATCTGCGTAGATCTAATTTCATTAAATATATTTACACAATTTACAATATTTTTCATAAATAGTCAAAAGTTGACAAAATGTTCAGAGTACTCTGCATGTACTCTGGAAATGTTGTCAACGTTTGGCACCATTTACGTAAAATTTTGTAAATGTATTTCATGAAATTACGCAGATGTCCGAAGGTACAAAATCACATGGCGTGTCTCACATAGGAAAACGAAAGTATTGTAAACTACACGTAAACTACACATAGTTGTGGAAATGTAACTTGTATGTGGCTGTGACTGGAGAAATGGGGCTTATGAGATTTGTGACCCGTGTAGCTCCTGATTAAATAGCACACTCATGCAGGCTCGTACTCGGAGGTGGTGCGACCGACCCCCCACCCCCCCCCCCCCACCTTCTACACCTCAGGCCTGTATAGTGGTATTAGCAAAAAGTGTAGATCCAGATGAGCTGGTTCATGACGAGCCATCTCATCAGGATCTGCACTTTTGGCAAGTAATTTTCATAATTTTGAAAACAAAAGCACCCCAAGTTCATAAATGGACTAGTCTGAAATCATTTTGTGATGATTGGATTGGTTGCAAAATTAACATATCAAAATCCATTCTAATTACTTGATGGCCCTTCGCGCCGTCGATAGTGCGCCGTCATAACGCACCCCCCTAAATTAATTCCTGCGTACGGGCCTGTCATGTATATATAAATATATGGGGGCTGTTTCACTAAACTTTGTACGACTAAAATGTTCGTAAGTGCAACATTATGATAGTCTGTAAATTTGACATTAAGAAAATTTTCTTGTAAAAACAATTATTGGATTTACATTTATTGAGCATAGCCAGCTTATGCTCAATAAATGTAAATCCATAAATTGAAATTTCCAGACGATCCTAAATTTGCACTTACGAATATTTTAGTAGTACTAAGTTTAGTTCAATGGGCCCATGGTTTCCCACAACAACAAATGTCCACATATTTAGGGTCAGTATGGCTGTACTGGCTTATCACAATAACAATCTACATGTATATTGCTTGTTAGAAACAGGATGCTCATGTGAGCTATTCTTATGGCAAAGTGTCCGTCGTCCGTGAACATTTTCAATCATCTTCTTCTCCCGAACGGCTGAGCCGATATTGGTCAAACTTTACAGGGATGATATATGGGTGATGCCATTTCAGATTTGTTAAAATGAAGGTCATCGACAATCCAAGATGGCGGCCGTGGAAAAGTAGGTCAAATTCTTAAAAATTATTCTTCTCCCGAACCACCAGGCCGAAACTTTGACGAAACTTTGTATGAATGATCGATAGTTAATGCTGATTAAGATTTGTTCATATGGTGGCCCCTGGGTCAAAAATGGGCGTGGCCCGAGGGGTCAAATATGGGTCAAATTTTATTTTTGACCGAATATGGTCATATAATATATCAAATCGAAGGTATCGACTAGTCGATGACACTGGAGCATTTTTTGTCTAAATCAGATGATTTTGTCATCCAAGATGGCCACCGAAAGGTAAAAAAGTTGTTCTTTTATTAAAGATTTCAAACGTATTCTTCTTGTGAACTGCTTGGCCGATATTGGCCAAACTTAACTGTAATGGTCTGTGGGTGAAGCCTGTCCATTTTTGTTAAAATGGAGGTCATCACCAAATCCAAGATGTCCGCCGTTGAAAAGTAGGTCAAATTGTCAAAAAATCTTCTCACAAACCTCCAGGCCGATTTCGACGAAACTTGGTGTGAATGATTGATAGTTAACGCTGTTTCAGATTTGTTCATATGGTGGACCCTGGGTCATAAATGGGCGTGGCCCGAGGGGTCAACTAGGGGTCAAATTATATTTTTGCCCGAATATGGTCATATAATATATCAAATCGAAGGTATCGCCTAGTCGATCACTCTGGAGCATGTTTTGCCAAAATCAGATGATTACGTCATCCAAGATGGCCACCGACAGGTCAAAAGGTTGTTATTTTACTAAAGATTTCAAAGGACTTCTTCTTGTGAACTGCTTGACCGATATTGACCAAACTTAACTGAAATGGTTTGTTGATGAAGCCTGTTCATTTTTGTGAAAATGGAGGTCATCACCAAATCCAAGATGTCTGCCGTTGAAAAGTAGGTCAAATTGTCAAAACATCTCACAAACCGCCAGGCCGATTTCGACGAAACTTTGTATGAATGATCGATAGTTAACGCTGATTCAGATTTGTTCATATGGTGGCCTCTGGGTCAAAAATGGTCATGGCCCGAGGGGTCAAATAGGGGTCAAATTTTATTTTTGACCGAATATGGTCATTTTATATATCAAATCCAAGGTATAGCAGTAAATCACATGCACATTCGCAATATATGTTAGATCAGAAGGTACCAACAAATTCTGTGGAACATTTGAAGTTGTAAGTGAAGAGTCTTTGTGAAATCAAGATGACCACTATTGAGGCTTTTAGGTGAGCGATACAGGCCCATTTGGGCCTCTTGTTATTGATCCCAGGTAGCCACATAGGGGCATATGGCAAGAGTTTATACATCAATAAACTCAGAATAGTTGAAATGTTGTATATATTCGAAATTGAAAATGCTAAAAACACAAATTTGACAAGAAACATTTACATTTGTGCGACGCACTGTTATTCACCATGTTATTTTGACACTGTGTCACTAATATTGATGCAAACGTCATAAAGAGAATAATCGAATCGGGGAAAAATAGGATTTAAAATCATTTTTATCACCGCCATATAAGGAAGGATTACTTTAATATTTCAGTACATCATAAATGTGGACAAATGCCACTCATTCATTCTGCCTTGAATATGACCTTGACCTTTTGACCTTCACAACTTTAAACATATAGCACTTTTGGTTAAGAACTTTACTGGAAATTTCTCCAATCCGTCACCGGGAACATTTTTTTCAGTACTCCTTTTTTGTCAGATGACTCGGAAATACGATACAAATCTATACTTAAATTCATCATTTTCTGCACATATCGGAGACCTAGAAACAAAATTGCTACCTCGCTCAGTCACTGCGATATTCTCTATAGCTATCGTAGGCGAAATATTGTAGCTAATCGGAGACGCAGTAGGGCCTTTCTTATTTTGTATTAGTTTCTTGGTCATTTATCTCGGGTAATATTGTTTGTTCGCCATCGCAGAGCACACAACTATGACTCAGAATGATAAAATATCTGATTTACAGTGAAATCTCTCCATACCGGACACCAGGGTGTCCGGTTTAGATAGGGTTCACTCTATTTGGATTTTGATCATAATATACAATGTTAGTGCACATGTTCAAAAACCATGCATCATCTGTGCTTTTAACAGTAGGGTTTTCTGGACTGCGAATGCCCATTATGAATCGAATGTACCAAGAAATATGTGTTGTATTCATAAATAACTTTCACTACGATAAACAGGCGATTGGGTAACAGCAATCGATTTTCTGAGTTTGCTAACCTATACCATAATAATCCTACCCGTATATATTCTAACACAATTTATTCTGGGAAATATGGTTTCCTAAAACAAACAAAGATAGTGTGTTCCAGTGCTTAGGGTCAGTATGGTTATACTGGTTTATCACAATATATTTGGATACAATTTGTTTTGGGAAATCCCTATTTTCTTCCCAAAACAAATGATGTCTGAATACTTATGATTATTACGGTAACCTAAGTATAAGACTTGACTGTAGGCATGTTGGTCACCAGCCTCGGGGAATGGTACGCTATCATCGACAACTAATACGGCAATTCATGCCAATTGGCTTGTCAGTTTGATTAATATTCACATATATCTCTGTTATGCTTATCGTTCAGTTCAGGTTCATTAAACAATTAATCCATTATAGGCTGGATACAATGACATCATAATGCACACTTGGAGAATTTAAATCTCTATTTTCTCTGTATATATTCGAAAGTAGATGTTGTTACCACTCAAGACGGTTCAAATAAGTAGTAACAACATATATTTGTGTGGAGAAATAAACAAAATAAACAAATTTATTTCAATAATTGTATTGTATCCATATACATGTCATATGTAATAAAAACGGGATTTAAGTAGGTATGTTTACCTGATATATGTTGTGCCCATTATGTCATTGCATGACGTCCACGCTTTCGTGCAGATAGACGGTGTGCGGAAGCAGTTCCCGCTGGTGTTCGCATTGATGTCTCGTTGACAGACAGCGGATTACGTGAAGGTAATTAGTAAAAACTTAACGTGTTATTGTCGCGCCCGCTTGCGGAAAGCGCGATATAGTCGGCACTTTGGCGTACGTACGTACGTGTGTCCGGTTAAAGTTTTTGGTTAAGTTGTTTGGTTAAGTTTTTTGGTTAAAGTTTTTGGTTGAGTTCTTTGGTTAAAGTTTTTGGTTAAGTTTTTTGGTTAAGTTTTTTGGTTAAAGTTTTTCGTTATACTATATCTCTGCAACTGCTTTGCCCATTACCTTGAAACTTCACATGGGTGTTTATCATCATCTATATTTTCATTCTACCCCCCTCCCATGCGGCCCCTGTGCCCAATGTCAAGGTCAAATTACTTTGAAATTTTTTGTTAAGTTTTTTGGTTAAAGTTTTTGGTTAAGTTTGTTGGTTAAGTTTTGTGGTTAAAGTTTTTGGTTAAGTTGTTTGGTTAAGTCTTTTGGTTAAAGTTTTTTGTTATACTATTTCTCTGCAACTGCTTTGCCCATTACCTTGAAACCTCACATGGGTGTTTATCATCATCTATATTTTCATTCTACCCCCTCCCGTGCGGCCCCTGTACCCAATGTCAAGGTAAAATTACTTTGAAGTTTTTGGTTAAGTTTTTTGGTTAAGTTTTTTGGTTAAAGTTTTTTATTAAGTTTTTTTGTTAAAGTTTTTCGTTATACCATATCTCTGCAACTGCTTTACCCATTACCTTGAAACTTCACATGGGTGTTTATCATCATCTATATTTTCATTCAACCCCCCTTCCGTGCGGCCCCTGTGCCCAATGTCAAGGTCAAATTACTTTGAAGTTTTTGGTTAAGTTTTTTGGTTAAAGTTTTTGGTTAAGTTTTTGTCGCGCCCGCTTGCGGAAAGCGCGATATAGACGGCACTGTGGTGTACGTACGTACGTACGTACGTGTGTCCGGTTAAAGTTTTTGGTTAAGTTGTTTGGTTAAATGTTTTGGTTAAAGTTTTTGGTTGAGTTCTTTGGTTAAAGTTTTTGGTTAAGTTTTTTGGTTAGTTAAGTTTTTTGGTTAAAGTTTTTCGTTATACTGTATCTCTGCAACTGCTTTGCCCATTACCTTGAAACTTCACATGGGTGTTTATCATCATCTATATTTTCATTCTACCTCCTCCCTCCCGTGCGGCCCCTGTGCACAATGTCAAGGTCAAATTACTTTGAAGTTTTTGGTTAAGTTTTTTGGTTAAAGTTTTTGGTTAAGTTTTTTGGTTAAGTTTTTTGATTAAAGTTTTTCGTTATACTATATCTCTGCAACTGCTTTGCCCATTACTTTGAAACTTCACATAGGTGTTTATCATCATCTGTATTTTCATTCTACCCCCCTCCCATGCGGCCCCTGTGCCCATTGTCAAGGTCAAATTACTTTGAAATTTTTGGTTAAGTTTTTTGGTTAATGTTTTTGGTTAAGTTTGTTGGTTGAGTTTTTTGGTTAAAGTTTTTGGTTAAGTTTTTTGGTTAAGTTTTTCGTTATACTATATCTTTTTTTTTAGTTTTTTAGTGTCCATGCCTCGCCACAAGGCGCGACATGCAGGCTGCGGCCATCTAGTATTTAATCAGTAATAACTTATTAATTCATGTCAATTATCACACACAAATATTCACGTTGTCTGTACATGGCGTCGAAATGTAAAAAAAAACATAAATCACTAAATGCAGACGCGATCAGAGACGTGTTTTTTCATATCTCATTTCATAGTGTAATTTTATACTGCCATGGTTGCATTTTGTATCATTAGGTGTTCCAATCGTTGAAGGATGCCCGTCCGTATGGAAGGTAATATCCGCCATAATTATATTTGTCTTGATGCTTTCTTGCTGATGACATTTTAAGTTCTATCCGTCTTATTACAATTATATTAGACTTGATGCTTGCTGGCTGATGACATTCTAAGTTATATCCGTCTTATTACAATTATATTTGGCTTGATGCTTGCTGGCTGATGACATTTTAAGTTATATCCGTCTTATTACAATTATATGTAGCTTGATGCTTGCTGGCTGATGACATTCTAAGTTATATCCATCTTATTACGGGCGACGAAGTAGCCCGCTTTATGTTATGCGTATATGAAAACTTACCATTCAGTCAAACTAGGTTGAACCTATTTCTCTCTCTATCTTTCAACATCATTAGATAGAAGCACACTATATCTCTCTCATTATCATTGGATAGAAACCGCACATGTTGTGATTTTGTTTACAAGACAAAGTCAAGCGATCCATGATACTCTGTGGACATGACTAACAGAAACAAGTATGCATTGCAACTGCTGTTTTGTTGCACCTGTTCGGTTGTGTCACGGCCTGTGCTGTATTCACAGTCCATGACACAAGTACCTCTTACCAACAGCTGAAGTGAAGCTGTATGTAAAAAGGACAAAACTAATACGAACTAGAAAATGTGTTCATAGAACACGGATGCCCCACATATCGCTTTGATAATAAATGAGGCCAAATTCCAAGTCAAATTCTTTTTTTACCTGAGCGTTAAAGTTTTTGAAGCACCAAGTATGTGACCTTGACCCTGGGCTTGGCGGGAGCAGGACGAACGTGGATTTGGCACAGGGCGGTAGAGGACCATTATAGCAATGCGGTTATGAAGTATGAAGCTGATCCGTGGAAGGGAACAGAAATTATAAGATATTTACCCGAGCGTTAAAGTTTTTGAAGAACCAAGTATGTGACCTTGACCCTGGGCTTGGCGCAGGAGAAACGTGGATTTGGCACAGGGCGGTAGAGGACTATTAGAGCAATGCGTATATGAAGAATGAAGCTGATCGGTGAAAGCAAACAGAAATTTTAAGATATTTACCCGAGCGTTAAAGTTTTTGAAGCACCAAGTATATGACCTTGACCCTGGGCTCGGCGGGGGCAGAACGAACGTGGATTTGGCACAGGACAGTAGAGGACCATCAGAGCAATGCGTATATGAAATATGAAGCTGATCCGTGGAAGGGAACAGAAATTATAAGATATTTACCCGAGCGTTAAAGTTTTTGAAGAACCAAGTATGTGACCTTGACCCTGGGCTTGGCGCAGGAGAAACGTGGATTTGGCACAGGGCGGTAGAGGACCATCAGAGCAATGCGTATATGAAGAATGAAGCTGATCCGTGAAAGAAAACAGAACTTATAAGATATTTACCTGAGCGTTAAAGTTTTTGAAGCACTAAGTATGTGACTTGACCCTGGGCTTGGCAGGGGAAGGACGAACGTGGATTTGGCACAGGCCAGTAGAGGACCATTAGAGCAATGCGTATATGAAATATGAAGCTGATCGGTTAAAGCAAACAGACATTATAAGATATTTACACGAGCGTTAATGTTTTTGAAGCACCAAGTATGTGACATTGACCCTGGGCTCAGCGGGGGCAGGACGAACGTGGATTTGGCACAGGGCGGTAGAGGACCATTACAGCAATGCATAGATGAAGTATGAAGATGATCCGTGAAAGACAACAGAAATTATAAGATATTTACCTGAGCGTTAAAGTTTTTGAAGCACTAAGTATTGACCTTTGACCCTGGGCTTGGCGGGGGCAAGGACGAACGAGGATTTGGCACAGGACAGTAGAGGGACCATAAGAGCAATGCGTATATGAAATATGAAGCTGATGCGTGAAAGCAAACATAAATTATAAGATATTTACCCGAGCGTTCAAATGTTTGAAGCACCAAGTATGTGACCTTGACCCTGGGCTCGGCGGGGGCAGGACGAACGTGTATTTGGCACAGGGCGGTAGAGGACCATTACAGCAATGCGTATGTGAAGTATGAAGATGATCCGTGAAAGACAACATAAATTATAAGATATTTACCTGAGCGTTAAAGTTTTTGAAGCACTAAGTATGTGACCTTGACCCTGGGCTTGGCGCAGGAGAAACGTGGATTTGGCACAGGGCGGTAGAGGACTATTAGAGCAATGCGTATATGAAGAATGAAGCTGATCGGTGAAAGCAAACAGAAATTATAAGATATTTACCGGAGCGTTAAAGTTTTTGAAGCACCAAGTATGTGACCTTGACCCTGGGCTCGGCGGGGGCAGAACGAACGTGGATTTGGCACAGGACAGTAGAGAACCATCAGAGCAATGCGTATATGAAATATGAAGCTGATCCGTGGAAGGGAACAGAAATTATAAGATATTTACCCGAGCGTTAAAGTTTTTGAAGAACCAAGTATGTGACCTTGACCCTGGGCTTGGCGCAGGAGAAACGTGGATTTGGCACAGGGCGGTAGAGGACCATCAGAGCAATGCGTATATGAAGAATGAAGCTGATCCGTGAAAGAAAACAGAACTTATAAGATATTTACCTGAGCGTTAAAGTTTTTGAAGCACTAAGTATGTGACTTGACCCTGGGCTTGGCAGGGGAAGGACGAACGTGGATTTGGCACAGGCCAGTAGAGGACCATTAGAGCAATGCGTATATTAAATATGAAGCTGATCGGTTAAAGCAAACAGACATTATAAGATATTTACACGAGCGTTAATGTTTTTGAAGCACCAAGTATGTGACATTGACCCTGGGCTCAGCGGGGGCAGGACGAACGTGGATTTGGCACAGGGCGGTAGAGGACCATTACAGCAATGCGTATGTGAAGTATGAAGATGATCCGTGAAAGACAACATAAATTGTAAGATATTTACCTGAGCGTTAAAGTTTTTGAAGCACTAAGTATGTGACCTTGACCCTGGGCTTGGCGGGGGCAGGACGAACGTGGATTTTGCACATGGCGGTAGAGGACCATTAGAGCAATGTGTATATGAAATATGAAGCAGATCTGTCGAAGGATGAAGACAGTCTGAGATATTTACCCGAGCGTTAAAGTTTTGTGACGGACGGACGGACGGATGGGACGGACGGACGGGACGGACGGACAAGGGTAACACTAAATGCCCCCTCCACTATCGTGGTGGGGCATAAAAATAGTCAAAATGTGCTCAAAGACCACCAGGGATCGAGAAAATAATAGCATCACTGGAAGGACACACCTGGAGAATTTCTATAGCCGCCACGTTGCACTTAACTTCGCTGATGTGAGCATGGTGAGTTTAAAAATACAAGACATAATCAAGCGATCCAGCCGGATAATTGGGGAACACGACTACCAGAACAAAGTATGCATTGCAAGTGTGCGTCTAGTGCACCTGTTGCTGTAGTCCAGGATACAAACACATCTGACACAGCACTGGGTTAATCAAAAGTAAATGTAAAACTGAACACAATTCACACCAAAATGGGCAAAATGTGTATAACTCTCGAAGTGACAGTCGTGCTCAATGACGACTGAGATTGCGAAAATTTGGAATAATATCACTGAAGATTCTTAGCCTTGTTATTCTTTCTTAACATGATCGTAAATGTACTAATACAGTTTATATAATGCTTTGCTTTTTCCAGTATACTGGTATACCCTCAATACTGAGGCTTATCACCAGTGGAGCATATTTGTATTCATAAGTACATGTACATACAACCAAATACAATCAAATACAATCGATGTTCCCGGTATTTAGCCGGTACCCATTTACAGCTGGGTGGACTGAAGCAGTGTGGATAACGTGTCTTGCTTAAGGACACAACGCACGCCTCCGGTGAGGCTCGAACCCAAGACGTAACATCAGCAGTCCGACGCCTCAGACCGCTCGACCACGCGCTCCATTATGCCTAGGCTATTAATGTACTACATATATGAAACGGAAATATCTAAATTGTATCACTGGTTCAAATAAGAGAAGTGCGACAATGACATCATTTAATATTAATATAGAAGTTGTAACACCGTGGTAGTTGTGGGAAGTAGCTCTGCAATACTACAATATACTACGGTACCGAAATGGTTTATAGTTTATAGTTTCATATACTAACGTCGCCGATCATAGGTAGTGCCTATTTCATATTACATTTCTATGCATGTGGCTTGATGCTTTATTCATTCGTACAATTGCAATGCGTGTGTGTTGATTACATTCTAAATGGCTTGATGCTTCATTCTTAGTGACATCCGGAGTTCCATTATTGATTATTGCATCGCTGTTTTGCTATGCGCTTTGTTCGCTCGCTAAGCCACGCCCCTTGACAACAATAATTGCAACAGTAATTTGGGAACAACCATTATGGCGCCAGGTGCACTGCTAAAACTTAAAATAGTTCTCCCTAAAATTATTTAATATGCTGGTACCTGCCCTACAGGACACAGTCAACTTATGAATAATATAGACGGTAAACCAGTCCTGGTACAGCTTAGCAACAAGGAGTAAATTCTCAGGACAACGGCATTGATTGTTATTATTATGACAGAGAGATAAATAAAATAGATGCTACAGGAAGATATGTCTGTGCCAAACATTTTATTATATTATTTGCATGCTCTACACATTGTAGGTTTTTTTTTTCTGTGTGCGACTTGATGTGGGGGTGAGATGGAGATTTCGAAAGTGAAAGTAGACGGTTCCGTCAAAAAGGGGAAATAACTCATGAAAATCAACCTGCATGACCCCGTGTTTGGCATGGATCTAGAACCGGCTTAGGTCACTGACTCCAGGAATGGAAGTAACAAAATTGATTTTGTCGCAGGTAGTTTGCGATTGTCATGTTTGTGTGAATGTGGGTCTATGGGAAATCAATTGGTTGCCCGTTTCATACAATGCGTTGCTCTGGAAATGCCAGTTTGATATCAGGGGCGATAACCGTGTTTCCTTAAAATGATAACGGAAGCAACTATTTATTCCATTTTTTGATGTGCAATATCATACTTTATGATATGTCGATAAAAATATTTATTCATCATTTAGTTGATATAAATAATTTAAAAATACTGCATCATTTGCATATGGAACTAGCTTGATACCACCGCGAGTCTCTATGAGTACATTAAAGATTACTAAATAATTATATCTGTGTAGCAGGCACTCGTAATTTTTAAAAGTGGTGGACTAGTTGCAATTATACACTTATTTAATTTCCATATAGAAAAATGTGTACCTACTGGATGGGACCACAGCTTCAACAATAATTAAATCTATATTTTAATTAGTCAAGATCCAGAACAGAATAAGTGCAGGTTATTGGAAAATAGGTCCCACAACATCCTTAAGAAAAATGAAAGTAGCAGAGAATAGCAAAATGTAGGTAACGGGTTAGTGTTTTAGGAAAAATCAATGGTAGTGGGCCACCTTATTCTGGTCCCGGATGGTTATTGGTTTGCATCGTTAACGGGCCAGTTTGACAGTCGACATGTGCAAATTACCATATGTGTAACTTACTATAAAAATGTGATTGTTTTCAATTACGTACATATGTAATTTAATTATGAGGATACATGTACATGTATGTATAAAACACATTAGTAAGTCAAACACCATACATACATATGTAATTTAGTTAACATAGGTTAGAGAATAATAAATGGTGCAAAATCGTCAAGGGGGGTAATAGCAGTCCGGTATGAACACAATCGTGTGGGGGGGTTTTGGGGTCACTGGCACATGCAGTTTGCTTGCAAATCTTGATCCATTACTACCCAGTTTCACTTGCGGAACATGTGGGGATGTTGGTCATGTGATGTAAACAGAGTTTCCGTAGTCAAAGAAAATGTAAACAATATTGGGGGACATGACGAGGTTAGATTTTTCTTTCTTAGGAGTAAGTGAACCTATTGTTTAATTCATGCAGAACCAGTACAGACCGGCTGCATGGCATGTACAAGTAGGTCCCACAACATCCATACGAATAGTGAAAGTAGGCGAAACTGGCCTTATTGGATGGGATTCGGTTAAAGTATATAGTAAAACTAGTTGGTGTCTTCTAACCTATACTGTGATAATTTGTGGGTGAATTCTTACATCAACACTGGCATTGGAGGTGTGACTTGAACGGCCAATGCAGATGTCGGACTATAATTTATTAGAGGGAGAATTACTTGAGCGGACAGCAGTGCCATCTGACGTCATAATGACGCACTACTAACCCATATATTGCTTGCATCATTCTGCTTGTGGTTTGATGCTTTCTGCTTGCGGCTTTCCGCTTTCGGACTGTAGCTTGATGCTTACTTCATGTGGCGTTGTACTTATTGCTTTCGGCCTTATTCAAAGTTCTAAGTGCTTTGTTCGTACTTTCTATTGCAAATGCTTAGTGCAATAAAACAGGGACACGAATAAGGACGTATCAATAAGTGTAATGTAAATAAGACGAATGAACAAAGCAATCAGCAGAATGGACATGTAAGAAAGACAAATACAATTACAACAAGCAGATTTCAAATATAATAAATACAAATGACGAATGCAATAACATGAATATAAGTTGTAATGTCATCAGCACGCAAGAATCAAATCACATAGAATTATGGCGGATATTACCTTCCATACGTCCGGACGTCGCCGTAGAAGAGTTTGTTCTGGATTTCGAGAACGGTATGTTGAAATAAATAAATAACTTGTCTGTTCGCTCCATCGTGGTATAATATCAATTTAATCATATACTTATAATCTAATTTGAGAATTAACTGTATCATCATGATGGCAAATCATATGGTCATGTTTTGCAGCTGCTTTGCAGGCGCTTTCCGACGTCGTCGTGGTCAGCCTTCCAGCTTCATGTCCGGGCGAACAACGACGTGGAAGGTACGAGAGACACTATCAACAAGTGTAAATCTTTAACAACTATGTAACAAAAATATAAATTATACAAATAGCACAACTTTTTAGTCACAAACACAAATGTCCTTTATGGTATGTACTCATATCAACTGTCGCAGGCTGGCACTACCGGATGAATCACTGCGCATGCCAGGCAAGACTGAGGATCTACAGACTGGTGCCACTACTGCGGCGGGAGGCGGAACTTGTCGACGC
Source organism: Conchocele bisecta (assembly GCA_029237695.1). NCBI lineage: Eukaryota > Metazoa > Mollusca > Bivalvia > Lucinida > Thyasiridae > Conchocele > Conchocele bisecta. Next base: position 157,799,205 of record CM055265.1, on the reverse strand, counting down.
GAACGTCATGGCGGAGGACATTCAGTGAGACGTACGGACAGGCTCTTCATGGCTTGACGCTCGACTACAGGAGGCCTGGAGCCAGTACATGGACAACACCATCTCTACCACGTCCTTTCTCCGCCGATGCTCCCATATGTACCGTCCGTCAGTTCCCGCCACCGCCGCACCGTCGCAGAGAGAATCGTAGCAGGTATGTATCACATTAAAGGTAAATATATTATATAGCTGCATCCGAATCTATTATGATTGCTGTCGATATCTTATAAATTATAAATAGTGTACACCAGCAAAATGCACTATACGAACAAATATTGATTTCCTCTAAATAATTTATTTTTGTTTTGTTATCATTTTATAGAAACCGCAGTTATCAAGGTATTGCAAATTAAATGATAAGTATGTATATTTATTACATTAATGACATATCTAATGGTCTTATCTGTCCAATCTGATCTTTAACGGCCCTTTTCAGGGCCAATATGTTTTGGCTGGCTTATATGATGCTCATAAAATATTATATAAACCGCTGTCCGATTGACAGCCAGCCAAAATGTGCTATTTTCATTTTGGTCCCTAATCTATAATATTACATGTTTTAAATCAAACTTACGTTTATCTTTTGAAATCGACCGTCATTTAGATTTCATCAGTATAATTACACAGATCACAGTGTACACGTAAGTTTTTCAGCTAACTGAACGAGGATGGATATACGCGCACAGGCATTGGGTGTGTCTCGGCTTTCATCGGTATATACGCGTAGTCTTCATTATGTGGATGGGGTATCGACGTACGAACATTTCTGCTGCCACAGTCGCCAGGACATAACCACACTATTTATATATCAACTTGATAACTATTTTTGGGGGCATTTTTTATACAGGATCTAACGTAAGTGATGTTTGTTCATAGTATCTATTTTTTAAGATGTTATAATTACTAGTATCATAAGCAACGAGGCTAAGCCGAGTTTTTTTTAATGAAATCAGTAAATGATATTAATAAATATCATATTAAATCTAAGCCATCACTCACTATACCCCCTGCATACAAAGCATGCTGAGGGGTAGATCATTTTTGGATTTTTATCATCAATAGCTGTTTTCATGCCCAATATCAAGGCCAAATCAGTTGGAAATTTATTCGTTGGTCAGACAAGGATGGAGAGTGTACCGGTATATGTCTCTAGTCAGACCAAGCAGTAACCAAGGATATTGTGAGCCCCAGCTCACTTGCTCTAGTTTTAAGGTTGCTAGTGTTGATATAAGCGCGGTATTTAACATTTTCATAACATTTGTCCTGGAAACTATATAACCCTGCCTTGGTGCAGCTCATTAACAGATGTGTTTGAATATATGCAAAACGTGTGTTACACCATGTAAAACCACCCCCACGTCCCCCCCCCCGCCCTTCCACCAATTATTTTTCCACAAGAAAAAATAATATTTTCTGTTTTACTCACAAAATATAACATACCTATTTAATATCATATTAAGTGTAGTAACGTTTATTTTATTACAGATTGGGATGTTGAAAGGGGTGAAACGAAAGGATGTTCCTCTCTCGGAGAAGGACCCGCTGTCAGCGCATGATAATCTGACAGTAGATGCCCTCAAGCTCTGGTCGATCAATGCATTGCAGGCATTTCTGTCTGTACGCAAAAAGTCTGTTGAGAGAGACCAGGACACATTGGCTGCCAGGTATTTTGTTTGCACCAATTATGAGAATGTCTTTGAAAATTTAAGCCATACACATAAATATATGGTATATATTGTATTTAATGTGCAAATACATGTATATTTCCATACAAATTGAAAACTACAGTCAATAAACTATACACATATACAATTATCATATTTTTGTGAGGTTGCTGCGTGTTTTTTATTGCATACATTCGCATTCCATTGTCTTACTATTGAAGTAAGTGGTCAATAATTTGTCCATATCATGTGTTCCAATTAAGGCATTCATTACATAGCATGCTGGTTGTAACTGAATTATTTGCCAACATTGCTCTGATTTCAATCAAACAAGTTGTTAACACAAATTTGAGACCTAGTTAAAAAAAAGAAATTACCGTACAATTAATAGAATTATTACTGATTATACTACTTTTATAATGCTATAACCAAATTCAACTCCCAAGTAACAAGACAGTCAAAAATATAATGTACCTGAGAACCGAACCAAGAATATCTGGATTCCGGTAAGGATGAATCCTATAGTTAAATGTACCCTCGCATGCTCCTGACCAGCCTCTCACTTTACAGTGAATAACCTTGAGGTACCAGTTATATAAAAGTAATCAACCAAGGCTGATAAAACCACAAAGCCACCAAAACAAAAAGGTATAACTCATTCTATTTACAATCCATCACTTTACAAGTGTGGCATGTTTTTATTTTTACACAAAATGCATTTACCATCACACATATATGTGAACAAAATTGAACAAGTTACATTTACAGTGTTGTGCCTAGGTGAACACCTCAAAGGGACACTTTCAGAATTTTGGCCCTTTTTTGTTTCGATGACATGGATATTCTTACATTTTATGGGATAATATTGGGCTTACCATTTTAAGTACAACACTGCATTTATATTTGAACATAATTGTCATTGTGACTGGATAATTGGGGCTTATGTAACCAGTGTAGTTCCTGGTCAAATTTCACACTCGTGTAGCCTAATAACAACATGTATATATGGCTTGTTAGAAGCATGATTGGTATTTCAGTGATTGAATGGTGAACGTTGCAGATCCTAATGAGACTGCATATGCACAGGCTCATATGGATCTACACGTGCCACAAAATCCATAAGACCCATTTCTCCAGTCACAGCTAACAATCCATTACCTTTTGTTTATTGTCAATATTTTTCAGTTCAAATATGGTAAGAATCAATTGGTAAGTTTATTTATAAATCATGTATATAGACTAGAGTAGCATGTCTGTATTTCTACTAATACATGTATATACTAATGCTAATTGGTTGTGGCTATTTAATGCACCTGTCAGTGTCTCACCATCTATGGGTTACAAAAGTTGTCTCCTGTTAGCATACATTATCAATTAAAGTGAGAAATATGTGGTACATGTATACGGTCGAAAATGGTTATAATTAGGATGACAGATTTAAACATTATTATCCATGTTATATGAACACATTTACCAGTTTTTTATTGTCTAAATTTTATGATTTGAGCGCCTTTGGGTCCAAATTTCAGAGTTTCACTGCCCCACGGAAGAAAGATATTGACAGATGCATATGTATTGCACGTGTCATGCTAGCATCAAGCTTTTTGCATCATTGTTTTGAATAACTTATTTATTCAATGTTATTTAACAGGTTGTGAACAGCTAATGTGTGTTTAGTCCGAGTAACTAGGTCCTAGTCACAAGAGTCACTTAGCACATTCCCTTAAAGTTATGAGGGTTAGTACTTTTCTTACTACTCTTATAAATTTAATCAGGAAAAAATAAAGTCATTTCATACAAATCACTATAGAGAAAGGAATTTATTTAAAAATAAAGAAACACATTTTCTTTTGCAATGTTTCCCTTGCTGATCTAGGTCAGTGGTCACAAACCTAGTATGGTCACTAGTGTCAGCCAGTACATGATTGTTCCAGAGCTTTTGTTGCATGGGAGGCAAATGTATTAATTGATGCCAGCCAAGAACACAAGCTACGGGCCAATTTGGCAGATTACAAAGACAAACTAAGGTAAAACGAGTTTGTCTTGTATTTAAAGAATAATACTATGGGCTGTTGCGTTTACTGTAGTATGAAACACATTTGTTTTGTTTAAAGGTGCGTGGAGTCCTTTCGCAAGCTTTAAACAGACCCCTGTTTATCATACTACAATAAACGCAACTGCCCATCATTGTATTACTTATATTTACATTGCATGTTCTGATAGTTTCAAACATGTAAATAACATGAGTGTGCTATTTGATCAAGATCTACACTGGTCACACATCTCTTAAGCACTTTTCTCCAGTCACACCCACGGATGAGCTGTGCACTGTGATAATAGTCTTATTTCATGCAATATATATGTGATTGTGCTTGAGAAATGGGGCTTATTTGTTTTTTGACCAGTGTAGATCCAGACCAGCCTGTGCACACGCATAGTCTGATCAGGATATGCACTATTTGTCATTATATCAATGAAACACCTGTCTTGCTTCTATCAAGCAATATAGATCCCATAAACCCCAGACACAGCCACATATAATGTGCATTCTCTCTGAATATTTAGATCTCTTTCGAGTTTGGCTACAAATAGTAATTTATGTAATGTTGGTAATTACATATTTCACTGTTTTATTTTAGATTGAATACCGACATCATTCCTGATCCATTCACACTGACTGACGGCTGGCTAGGAGAGGAGGCCAAAACAAACTGGCCAAAAATCAGTATAACAGATATTGCCGACTTTATGAAGGAGGGCACAACACAAGACATGTACAAAAACTTCTTAACGAGTACAAGCTTGGTAAAGATTACAGGTGAGAGTAAACATACCGAACATAATGCACTGCAGGTTTGTTGCTGAGACTTCGATATAATCTCAGAGCAAACCAAGCCATTTTTGTCGCGCCCGCTTGCGGAAAGCGCGATATAGTCGGCACTTTGGCGTACGTACGTACGTACGTGTGTCCGGTTAAAGTTGGTGGTTAAGTTGTTTGGTTCAGTTGTTTGGTTAAGTTGTTTCGTTAAGTTTTTTGGTTAAAGTTTTTGGTTAAGTTCTTTGGTTAAAGTTTTTGGTTAAGTTTTTTGGTTAAGTTTTTTGGTTAAAGTTATTGGTTAAGTTCTTTGGTTAAAGTTTTTGGTTAAGTTTTTTGGTTAAGTTTTTTGTTAAAGTTTTTCGTTAATCTATATTCTCGGGCAACTGCTTTGCCCATTTACCTTTTTTGGAAACTTCACAATGGGTGTTTTATCACGTCCTATAATTTTATTCTTACCCCCCTCCCGTGGCGGCCCCTGGGCCCAATGTTAAGGTCCAAATTACTTTTTGGAAGTTTTGGGGTTAAAGTTTGGTTAATTGTTTTTTGGTTAATTTTTTGGTTAAGTTGGTTAAGTTTTTTCGTTATACAATATACTCTGCAACTGCTTTTGGCCCTTACCTTGAAACTTCACATGGTTTTTATCATCGTCTATATTTCATTCTACCCACCCCTCCCCAAATGCGGGCCCCTGTGCCCAATGTCAAGGTCAAATTACTTTGAAGTTTTTGGTTAAGTTTTTTGGTTAATGTTTTTGGTTAAGTTTTTTGGTTAAGTTTTTTGGTTAAAGTTTTTTGTTATACTATATCTCTGCAACTGCTTTGCCCATTACCTTGAAACTTCACATGGGTGTTTATCATCGTCTATATTTTCATTCTACCCCCCTCCCGTGCGGCCCCTGTGCCCATTGTCAAGGTCAAATTACTTTGAAGTTTTTGGTTGAGTTTTTTGGTTAAAGTTTTTGGTTAAGTTTTTGTCGCGCCCGCTTGCGGAAAGCGCGATATAGACGGCACTTTGGCGTACGTACGTACGTACGTACGTACGTACGTACGTACGTGTGCCCGGTTACAGTTTTTGGTTAAGTTGTTTGGTTAAAGTTTTTTTTGGTTGAGTTCTTTGGTTAAAGTTTTTCATTATACTATATCTCTGCAACTGCTTTGCCCATTACCTTGAAACTTCACATGGGTGTTTATCATCATCTATATTTTCATTCTACCCACCTCCCGTGCGGCCCCTGTGCCCAATGTCAAGGTAAAATTACTTTGAAGTTTTTGAAGTTTAAAGTTTTTGGTTAAGTTTGTTGGTTAAGTTTTTTGGCTAAAGTTTTTCGTTATACTAGATCCTTTTTTTTAGTGTCCATGCCTCGTCACAAGGCGCGACATGCAGGCCGCGGCCATCTAGTTTACTCATCTGGTTAGCATTTCTCTGTTCACATTCGGTAATACTTTTGAAGATGTAATTCCTTCACGTCATCATGCTGCAATAATTATAAATACATACGTTGCTGTGTCTGGAGAAATGGGGCTTATGGGTTTTGCTCCCAGTGTAGTTCCAGATATGTCTGATAAAGTTCTGCACTGTTCGCTATTCCATCAATGAAACATCCGTCATGCTTCTAACCAGCAATATAGAGCATTATCAGGCTCATGAGTGTGCTATTTGCAGGGGACTACACTGCTCACAAATCTCATATGCCCATTTCTACAGTCACAGCTGCACATACAGTATGTATTTTCCCTGCTTCAACCCTTACAATGCAGGAAACGAAAATTGTTATCTGCTGTTCATATTTGTATATGTTGTCTCATTTAAACATGGTTTGGCTGCACTTTAGAATCATTTTCAATGGAAATTATCAAAAGTATGGTTGTGTTGATACAAATTGATATTAACAAATAAAGAGCAGACGATGAATAATAACTTTGGAGTGTCATGGTTAAAATTATAAATCTGTAGCTGAAGTAACATGTGTACATGTAGTATGGTTGTGTTGATACAAATTGATATTAACAAATAAAGAGCAGACGATGAATAATAACTTTGGAGTGTCATGGTTAAAATTATAAATCTGTAGCTGAAGTAACATGTGTACATGTTCGCAGCAAATATACGTATACAGTTTCCATAATCGAATTAACCAGTGACATTAAATTGTATTGATATAATAAACATGTGCCATAATTTGAAGAAAAAAACAAGCAGCCTTCATGATAAACCACTGGTTTGTGAAGACTGAACTAGAATAAGGATTTAAATTGTTTGTTAGAAGAATCATTGACAAATAACATAATAACAGGACAAATAACACAGCATTGTTCTAAAACATATTACAATAATAGGTATTTCAAGTCACGACATGCGAATGACGTTTATTACCATCCCATTGATGAGCATGTGACAGTGGCGTTATTGAGTGTGAGAGTTTCACCTACAATGAGAACCAACAATCCAGACTACCAAGTATGGGCAGCTGTTGACAAGGACACACCAGAAACCCCAGGGGGACGTATCCACAGTGCATACTGCAATTGTCCAATGGGGTTAGTATCTACGTATTACGTACATGTACTTTCGTTTCCCATTGATACACAATGCTACGCGAGACGTCAATATTTTTCCATATTGATGTGTCGTGAGTTCATATTGGTAAGTGCCGGAACTACGCTTCACCTCGCAAACTATAGTTCCTTCTAAATAACCACTAATTTATACAAATATGGAATACATCTACAGAATTTGAGCTAAATTGGTAGGTACTGTTCAGACTGTGCTGATCTAAGAACACACATTTTGCCAACTACATTGTATCTAACTCCCCTTTTAACTTGTCAGTTCACAAATAGCACATTTTCTATCAGCAGTTGTACTTTTAAGAAATTTCTATGACCCATTTCATGTTACAAACAATGCAGCCACTGATTAGACTGCAGGCTGGTCTTGGTTTACAGTGGTTGCAATTATCACAAGCACAATTCATTCAGTTACAGATGCAATACAAATATTACTATCTCATGGAATGACTAAATTCTATTTTATATTACATGGCACATGTAACCATGTAGCTGGCCTTCTCTTTCGGGTTGAATCTGCAGTGCGACTTGGAGTGACAAGTGCTGTGCCAGTTGAACGTCCCGACAAACCCGAGAGTTACAAAGGACCAGCCACTTAGACTATGTGACTGCAAATGGAAGAAGGATCACTACTTCCAACAAGGTACATGTATTAAAATGATTACACTATAGGATTTATCCACACCCCGACTGATATGTATTTATATCCTATAAACAAATTTGCTACTAACTGTAAGATTCATGCTACATCTGCATTACATCCACTATAGTTGATCAGAATGATCAGGGTCTGCACTGCTCGCTATTCAGTCGGTGAAACACTAGCCATGCTTCAAATAGACTAAATATAAATACAAGTATAAAAATACCTCCAAACGATAATTATCAAGTTGATATACAAATAGTATTGTTATGTCCTGGCGACTGTGGCAGCAGGTTCGTAGGTCGATACCCCACCCACATAATGAAGACTACACGTATATATATAGAGAGAGTTATACCGATGAAAGCCGAAACACGCCGAATGCCTGTGCGCGTAGACCCATCCTCGTTCAGTTAGCTGAAACACTTACGTGTACATTGTGATCTGTGTAATTATACTTATGAAAGCTAAATGAATGTCAATTTCAAAAGATGAATGTAAGTTTGATTTAAACAAGAGCTGTAGGAGAACAGCATAGCTCGACTACGAGGGTGTCGATGTACACATAGCTTGACAAAGAAGGTGGCTGCGGCCTACATAAAAACCTTAACCAAGGTTGACTAAAAACATTAACCAAGGGAAACTAGAAATGTGGCCTGTCGGCACACGAATACCCCCACTGGCAGCCAAAGAAAACGAGGCATTTTTTATCATAAGCCATTTAGCCGAGCGTTAAGGTTTCAAACGCATCAAGTCTGTGACCTTGACCCTGAGCATAGTGTGATAATCCATGCATCGGTGTAGAAGATATAGAGCGGAAGGGAATTTCAATAGGTTTGACCTTCAACTATGACCTTGACCTTGGACGTAGGTGCGTGGTTATTGATCGAGACACACCTTCTCATCCTGAGAAACATTTGTGCCAAGGCATTTGATAATGCATGCATCGGTGTAGAAGATATAAAGCGGAAGGGAATTTCAATAGGTTTGACCTTTGACCTTCAACTGTGACCTTGACCTTGGACGTAGGTGCGTGGTTATTGATTGCGACACACCTTCTCATCATGAGAAACATCTGTGCCAAGCCATTTGATAATCCATGCATCGGTGTAGAAGATATAGAGCGGAAGGGAATTTCAATAGGTTTGACCTTTGACCTTCAACTGTGACCTTGGACGTAGGTGCGTGGTTAGCAATTTGATAATCCATGCATCAGTGTAGAAGATATAGAGCGGAAGGGAATTTCAATAGGTTTGACCTTTGACCTTCAACTGTGACCTTGACCTTGGACGTAGGTGCGTGGTTATTGATTGTGACACACCTTCTCAACATGAGAAACATCTGTGCCAAGCCATTTGATAATCCATGCATCGGTGTAGAAGATATAGAGCGGAAGGGAATTTCAATAGGTTTGACCTTCAACTGTGACCTTGAACGTAGGTGCGTGGTTAGCAATTTGATAATCCATGCATCAGTGTAGAAGATATAGAGCGGAAGGGAATTTCAATAGGTTTGACCTTTGACCTTCAACTGTGACCTTGACCTTGGACGTAGGTGCGTGGTTATTGATGGCGACACACCTTCTCATCATGAGAAACATTTGTGCCAAGCCATTTGATAATCCATGCATCGGTGTAGAAGATATAGAGCGGAAGGGAATTTCAATAGGTTTGACCTTTGACCTTCAACAGTGACCTTGACCTTGGACGTAGATGCGTGGTTTTCCAAGTATGGTTGCTGTAGGCCCAGGAGTATTCCATATACAAGCTTGAGTAAAAACCGTAACCAAGGGGAGATAACTAAGTAATCCAAGGATAAAAGTAGGTCAAGGTGAAATATAGGTCAGGGATTATTGATGTACATCACTAGGAGATGAAGTTGTCCAAGTATGGTTGATGTAGGCCCAGAAGTATTCCATATACAAGCTTGACTATAAACATTAACCAAGTAATTGAAGGTTAAATGTAGGTGAAGGTAAAATAAAGGTCAGGGGTTATTGATGTACATCCATATGAGAAAAAGTTATCCAAGTATGGTGTCTGTATGCACAATAGTATTCCATCTACAAGCTTGACTAAAAACCTTAACCAAGGTTGAGTAAAAACCTTAACCAAGGGGAATTAAGTAAGTAATTTAAGGAACCAAGGGGAATTAAGTAAGTAATTTAAGGTTAAATGTAGGTCAAGGTCAAATATAGGTCAGGGGTTGTTGATGTACACCACTAGGAGATGAAGTTGTCCAAGTATGGTTGGTGTAGGGCCATGAGTATTCCATCTACAAGCTTGACTAAAAACCTTAACCAAAGAGAATTAAGTAAGTAATTCAAGAGGAAATGTAGGTCAAGGTCAAATATAGATCAGGGGTTATTGATGTACATCACTATGAGAAAAGGTTGTCCAATTATGGTGTCTGTATGCACAATAGTATTCCATGTACAAGCTTAACCAAGGTCGAGTAAAAACCTTAACCAAGGGGAATTAAGTAAGTAATTCAAGGTTAAATGTAGGTCAAGGTCAAATATAGGTCAGGGGTTGTTGATGTACATCACTAGGAGATGAAATTGTCCAAGTATGGTGGGTGTAGGGCCAGTAGTATTCCATATAGAAGGTTGACTAAAAACCTTAACCAAAAGGAATTAAGTAAGTAATTGAAGAGGAAATGTAGGTGAAGGTCAAATATAGATCAGGGGTTATTGATGTGCATACCTATGAGAAAAGGTTGTCGAAGTATGGTGTCTGGATGCACAATAGTATTCAATGTACAAGCTTGAAAAAAAAACAAAAAAAAACTTAACCAAGGTTGACTAAAAACCTTAACCAAGGGGAATTAAGTAAGTAATTCAAGAGGAAATGTAGGTCAAGGTCAAATATAGATCAGGGGATATTGATGTACATCACTAGGAGATGAAGTTGTCCAAGTATGGTGGGTGTAGGGCCAGTAGTATTCCATATACAAGCTTGACTAAAAACCTTAACGAAGGCGTGACGGTGACGCCGACGCCGACGCCGACGCCGACGCCGGGGTGACAACATAAGCTCTACTTATTCTTCGAATAGTCGAGCTAAAAATGCAATAGTATAGATCAGGGAGCAAAATGAAAATAGCACATTTTGGCAGGCTATCAATGGGACAGCGGTTTGTTTACATGTAACGCTCGTGCGGCACAAAATCTACAACAACAACAATGACCGTATATGGCAAACTGTAACTTGGTGTATGTCTTTCTTCAAAAATAGACATTACCACTTTAAAAAAGTATTAAAACCAATGATGACAGCCATTTGCAGACGCGCGTGTTAGTTTAGTTTAAACATAGTTTATTGCATATAAATACAATAGGCTCGGGCTACAAGTTCTCTCAACATTAGTTACAGCCCTCACCTAAGTGTTACAAAGTACAATAATTCAACAGCAATGGCGATACATGAATACATGTATACAGGCATATAAACACGGATACAAACCAATAATCAAGCGATAAATATATGTTTACATAATGTATGGAAAGAAAACGGACAGAAAGGTAGAGAAGAGGTGGATAGTGAGATATGAGATTTGGAGAAAGAATAAAAGTTGTTTTTGTCGCCAAGTACATAAACTACATGAGCAAATCCATCAATGTATTAGTGCTAGTTGCAATAAATTTCAGTGATCATTAATAACCTGTGGTTGTGGATGATATTGGCAAATCGAATGGAATACATCGGATATTGAATTACGTTACATACATCTATCAACGAAGTTACTCAAATCGTTTTGTGTTTTAAAATATAATTTTGTACAGAATTGAAGATAATAATATTGTTTTCATTGTTTTGTTCAGGTATGCCGTTCAAAAGCATGTGCGCGTTCAGGTTATGAAATCGTTGCAGTGACTGGCGTAGAATGAGACGCTGTGCATGATATTTGTTGCATTCAAAGAAGTAATGTTCAGCGTCTTCTACAATTTCGCTACACTCGCAGTAGGGAGTTTCTCTGATATGGTTATTGCAAAGATCGGAATTGAGACTGCTACATTTATTACGAAGTCTTGCATGCATAACTGACGAAAACCTGTCTCCCACTAAGTAATATGGTGGTATTTCATATTGAGTGTATAATTGTTTGGCGCATGCTGTTTTAAAGTGTCTAAGACTATCTACATTTCTCATTGAAGGATCAGTTTCATTCCAAAGTTGTACCACAGATGGTATAAATGATTGTTTGTATACTTCCAGTCGAGTAGTCGGGACATTTATATCAAATTGGTTTCTAAGGTTGTAACGAGATACGTTATTAACAGTGGGAGGAATCAGGTTGGAGATATAACTAGGTATTTGATTGTTGGTTGCTTTGTACATGATCGAAAGCTTTTGAATACTACGTCGAACAGATAAAAGTTGCCATCCAACTTCTTTCCTTAAATTATCAAGTGACACTGACCGTGTTAAACCGGTTACTATTCTCGCAGCTTCATTCTGAATTTTTTCCAATGAATCTTTTTCATATTCTGTACATCCATCCCAGACCGACGAAGCATATTCGAGTATAGGTCTCATATAAGATATATATATTTGGTTTAAAGACTGTCTGCTTATCTTAAATTTTAGGTTTCGCATTATTCCCAACACTCTCGCAGTCGAATTAATTATATTTTGTATATGTGTATGCCATTTCCCGTTATTGCTCAGCGTTAAACCGAGATGTTTATGGTCGTCGACAAAGGTTATAGGCGTGTTTTGAAAGATTAGGTTTACAGGTCGATCGAGTAGTCTTAGGGTTAAAATCATCGCTTCAGTCTTGTTAGGATTGAAACTGACCAACCATTGTTTAGCCCAGTCAGCAATAGTTAGCAGGTCATAATTTATTATGCCTTCTAGGTCATCAGTATTTGTTGTGGAAAATGATAGAGAACTGTCGTCAGCAAATAATCGAACAATACTTAGTAGATGGTCAGTTATATTAGAAATAGTAAAGGACCGAGCACCGAGCCTTGCGGTACGCCAGCAGTTATTAACCTGGTATCTGAGGTTGTGGACCGTATTGATACAGACTGTTTCCTATCCGACAAGTAGTTTTCGATCCAGTGTAAGATACAACCATTTAATCCATTTTGCCGTAACTTAAATAGTAATCCCCTATGCCATACTCTATCGAAAGCCTTAGAAATATCACAAAATACTATACATGTAGATTGCCTTTCATCAAATGCCTGACATATTTGATGGTGAATGTCTATAAGTTGGTATACCGTAGAATGGCCTGGTATAAAACCAGATTGTCTATTGTAAATCAAATTCTGTGAGTGCAAGTGATTATATATATGTTTAAACATTATTCTCTCCATTACCTTACCTAGACAGCTTAATAACGATATAGGTCGATAATTTGAAGGCGTCTGCGGACACCCTTTTTTAAATAAAGGAATTACATTTGCCAATTTCCACGCCATCGGAAACTGACATTCATTGACAGATCTTTTGAAGAGGATCGCTAGAGGTTTTGAGACAGATGTAATAGTTCCTTTTAGCATGCTATGACTAACTAAATCGTGTCCACAAGCTTTATTAGTTTGTAAAATCTTTATAGTATCTCTGACCTCAGATTCGTTTATATTAATCATATCAAGAACTTGGTTAGTTTTTAATTCAAGCGGCGGTAAAGTAGAGTTGCTATCGTCAACCGTTGATATTGAAACGAAGAAGTTGTTTAGACAATTAGCTTTTTCAACATCAGAAAAACAGACAATTTCACTATTACCATCAGTCGTTTTTAATGGTGGAATAGTTCCACTTGATTTGCTATCTTTCACAAAATGTCGAACTAGCTTCCAGAAGTATATTTTGTTATTTGAAAATGATTCTGTTAAATTAAACTCTATGTCATTGTAAAATGCTTCTCTTGCATGTTTTTTCATATTATTAACTTTGTTCCGAGTTGTTTTGTATTTATTCCAGTCGTCCACCCTTCCAAATTGTATTGCTTTCTTACGTAATTTGTCTCTTAATTTGCTTATTTTACGAATATCGGAATCATACCATGGTTTATCGTTAGGCCGTACTGTGACTTGACTGCATGGAATGCATCGCTTAGCTAGCTCAATGAATTTAGATGTAAATATATTAGATGCATCATCTACACTGCCATTATTTAAATTTGTCCAATCAGTGTTAAGCACGAGTTCGTTAAGTTTAACAAAGTCTGCTCTTTTATAGTTCCATACAGTTCGTTTGTATGAAGTATTGTGTGAACTATCAGCAGGTATAATGACACATGTAGCCGTATGATCGCTTATGTCTGGCAAAACAGCCTACACATCGCTTTTGAGAATGTTCTGTTCTTGGTTAACAATAATTGGATCTAACAAGGTTGAGTGAGTGAGTGAGTGAATAGGGTTTAACGTCCGCTTTTCTGACATAGAGGTACAAGCCTCAGGGAGTCTACACGCAGACGGGTCAACGGGGTCGTGTCCCGTATCCACCTGTCCGAGGGGGTAAATCCCAACTTCAGAACTCAATATTTACAATCAAAATATATATTCAGTCCTGAAATTAGAACAACCTGATCTGGTGCCAGGCCCTCGCCACACCAGCATCATTTATCCCATCCCCTAAAAGTAATAGGATTAGCGCTAATCTTACTTTTATATATGGGGCATAGCCTGACTCAACTCTCACATACAAAAAATGTACATGAGGGCCAAATCCGGTATAGTGGGTTCCGGAAAGTATGAACCCAATCGTTAAGCCAGTTTAGTCGCCTTTTACGACAAGCAATGGCGACTGCAGCACTATTCTCAGGATCAGTTGATCCCGCCCCGGTGCCTGCACGAGGCTACTAACAAGGTTGAAGTAGTAGCTGTTTCACGCGTTGCGGATGTAATTATGTTTTTCAATGAATTCATAATCATAACATCTTTTAATTTGTGGTTATGTACATTTAATTGATCTTCATTGAGATCGCCATCAATAATGATATTATTTGTTATATCACATACCAATTCTATATTGCGATTGAACAGTTCCCAAAATTCTATATTGGATGACGGGGGGCGGTAAATCGTGCCAATCAAAAATGTCTTGCGGCTTGTTTTAACCTGAATCCAGACAGTTTCATCCCAAAATATTTCTAAATTCTGCATTCTATTTGCTAACAAATGGTCTGCAACATATACTAATATTCCCCCAGAATGTGGCGACTTGTCCTTTCGGAATGGTAGGCTATACCCATTAAGTTGTAAACTGCTGGTTTCTATAGCGCCCGTTAAGTGAGTTTCTGTAAAACATAGAATATCAAAATCTGTGAAAGTGTCCTCGATATAACTCACCTTATTACGGATACTTCTTATATAAATGTAAAATTGAAAAACATCCACTCTCATGTTCAGGCCCTGGGTTTCTTTCTACATCACCAGATATCAGTAGCAAAATAAAAGATACTATTGTTAGACACATATTTAGATTGAGTAATAATCTGGGGCCTCTACAATTAGCTAGTTTAGTCAAACAATTACCTATATCCTTTAAAACATTCAATAATATATTGAAAATATTTAAATATATTGTAGACGCAATGCATATCGGACGTTTCCTACAATTAAAATTACCTATGGCAGCCCTCCAGGAAGTTATATCATTACCCATTCGGCTTTTTAGTTACATCAGCTAGGTGGATGGCCGCCATAGGTGTCCACATTGCCAACCTCATCCAACCACACCGGATAATATATATATTATCAAGTCCCCCCAATATAGTGCATGCACATATAATAGTGACATTCAGACGACAAAGAAGTTTGACTGATAGACAGAAGACAAAGCGAGTAAGAAACACAGAGACTAGTAGAACAGCAACAAGCTGATATGAAAGCGCACATGTAACATACATTTTGCTAACGTGTGATTATGTTTATGTGGCGGGATGGATAGTTCAATGAGCCACTCTCATCTCCAATATAAACTGCTAAGTAATCCGTGTTGAATATAAGTCAGTTAACGACCAGATTAGACTAGACCCCGATCAGATCATGTGTCGAGCAGACCAGAGGCCACCCTGGTCGCTCATGCATTAATTCAGAAGTATAATGCTTTCTGTATTGCTATAATAATACAGGCGTAAAAAACGCTCACATGTGTCACTGAGTAAACACGATACATTTCATTTTATTTAGCACAATTGTATCACAGTATTGGGAACAAAATTCACTCACGTTCATCTCGAAACAATCAAGTGACAGGTAAACAACAAATTACATGAGTGACCATTACATAGTGGACATCCCGTGCAGATCAGATGAGGCAATGCAAATAGTGGGGAAAATGACCCTACATGCATGACAAGTAGTGGGGGAAAAACGGCCCTACATGCTTCACAAACCAGTATGTGCCCAGACAAGCTTAGCCACAGATGGGTAATAAGATCTGGGCACACTCTGTGTGTTAGTTCTCAATACAGAACACCAGTCCTAGTTTATTAAAGTATGACGTGGCATGACAGCATCTAGTGAATGTATGAACCATTCGTCGTTTACAAATAATTTATACCAAAGTAGAATGCATGATCTGATCAGGGTATACACTGTTGTTACTTCTTAAAACAAAATATCAGTCTTGTTTTATCAAAGTATGAGTGACGTGACAGTACAAGTAGTGAGCAATGAACACAAGATTTACAACCCGTGTATACCAAGATCAGGATATACACGAATGTATATTCTAATCAGGATATACGCCGTTTGTTACTTCTTTAAACGGAACAACATACAGGTTTATTGGAGAAAAACGTGACACGACATAACGACAGAACGAGTAGTGGATAAATGAACCATACATGGTGTATAACCAGTGTAGACCCAGACCAGCATGTACACGAATGTATAATCCGATCAGGGTGTACGCTGTTTGTTACTTCCCAGAACGGAACATCAGCCAGGTTTTTTGAAGTATGACGTGACATGACGACTATTGGATAAATGAACAATACATGATTTACAACCAATGTAGACCCAGATCAGCATATACACGAATGTATATTCCTATCAGGGTGTACGCTGTTTGTTACCTGTTAATTAAAACGGAACATCAGCCAGGTTTATTGAATAATGACGTGAAATGACATGACGAGTATTGGATAGATGAAACGATACATGATTTACAACCGGTGTAGACCCAGATCAGCATATACACGCATGTATATTCTTATCAGGGTGTACGCTGTTTGTTACCTCTTAAAACGGAACATCAGCCAGGTTTATTGAAGAATGACGTGTACCATGACATGACGAGTATTGAATAAATGAACGATACATGATTTACAACCAGTGTAGACCCAGATCAGCATATACACGAATGTATATTCTTATCAGGGTGTACGCTGTTTGTTACCTCTTAAAACAGAACATCGGCCAGGTTTATTGAAGAATAACGTGACTACATGACGAGTATTGGAAGAGTGAGCGATACATGATTTACAACCAGTGTAGACCCAGATCAGCATATACACAAATGTATATTCTTATCAGGGTCCACGCTGTTTGTTACCTCTTAAAACGGAACATCAGCCAGGTTCATTGAAGAATGACGTGACGTGACATGACGAGTATTGGAAGAGTGAGCGATACATGATTTACAACCAGTGTAGACCCAGATCAGCATATACACGAACGTATATTCCTATCAGGGTGTACGCTGTTTGTTACCTCTTAAAACGGAACATCAGCCAGCTTTATTGAAGAATGACGTGACTACATGACGAGTGTTGGAAGAGTGAGCGATACATGATTTACAACCAGTGTAGACCCAGATCAGCATATACACGAATGTATATTCTTATCAGGGTGTACGCTGTTTGTTACCTCTTAAAACGGAACATCAGCCAGGTTTATTGAAGAAGAATGACGTGACATGACATGACGAGTATTGAATGAGTGAATGATACATGATTTACAACCAGTGTAGACCCAGATCAGCATATACACGAATGCATATTCTTATCAGGGTTTACACTGCTTGTTACCTCTTAAAACGGAACATCAGCCAAGTTTATTGAAGAATGACGTGACATGACATGTCGAGTATTGAATAAATGAACGATACATGATTACAACCAGTGTAGACCCAGATCAGCATATACACGAATGTATATTCTTATCAGGGTGTACGCTGCTTGTCACCTCTTAAAGCGGAACATCGGCCAGGTTTATTGAAGAATGACGTGAAATGACATGACGAGTATTGGAAGAGTGAGCGTGTCACAAATTGACGAGTTCGTTGGATAGGTCGGCATATGGATCTGATGGCTAAGACTAGTGAACACAGTTGGATTAGGTGTAGCATGTATATTATGGTTAAAACACATCGTCAAGTAAAATATGATTACTATTTTACACACAAGTACAAGTAAACCCCTCAACACTTCAACACAAACACATGTCAAATAACCACCCTGCTTATGAGTGTATCATTTCATAACACAATTCCAAAGTGTCTCATTACCCCACATAATGTTACAAGTGTCAACTACCCCACAACTGTTCACAAGTGTCTAATTCCCACACAGGATCATAAGTGTCTAATTCCCCACATAAGTGTCTTAAGTCCCACACCAGTTCATAAGTGTCTAATTCCTCACAAGTGCACACATCCCACACAGTTCATAAGTGTCTAATTCCCCACACAAATGTATAAATCCCACACAGTTCATAAGTGTCTAATTCATAAGTGTCTAAATCACACAAGTGTTTCAAGTCCCAACAAAGTGTATAAATCCCACAAGTTCTAATTCAACATACAAGTGTCTTATCCCACACACTAAGTGTTCTAAGTCCCACACACAAGTGTCTAAGTAAATCCCACACAGTTCTAAGTGTCTAATTCATAAGTGTCTAAAACACACCACAAGTGTCTTAAGTCACAACTAGTTCATAAGTGTCTAATTCCTCACATAAGTTCATATGTGTCTAATTCCCCACATACATCTCTAATTTCCCCATATCAATTCATAAGTGTCTAATTCCCAACACAAGTGCGCAAATCCCACACAGTTCATAAGGTGTCTAATTTCCCCACACAATGTATAAATCCCACACAGTTCATACATGTTACATACTTAGCAACTGCATTAACTTCTGTCTAGATTCCATTGTCAGTGAGTGTGAATATACAGGACGATAGTACTCAATAATACACCCGGCCACCTCAGGACATGTAATGGTCCACACAGGACAAGTCACGGCCCACACAGGACACGTAATGTTCCACACAGGTCAAGTATTGGTTCACCCAGGAAAAGTAATGGTCCACACAGGACAAGTAATGGTCCACACAGGACAATGTTCCACACAGGACAAGTAACGGTCCACACAGGGCAATGTTCCACACAGGTCAAATATTGTTCCACATCGGACAAGGAATGGTCCACACAGGCCATTCACAGTCCACACAGGACACGTAATGTTCCACGCAGGTAGTGTAAGGTCCAGGCCTCAGAGTATAGTCCCCCACTCATGGAAACGTAATAATGGAAAGTTCTTACATATTAATTAGCCCAGGAACAAACGGTCTCAACAATGCACATGCAGGCTCGCTTCCTCGCCTCGCTGCTCTCACATGCCCGTAGCACGCCCACACCCAAAAACCACAGTTGGATAACTCAGTCTGCTGTCTCTAATACAAGTATTGTTGTTGCCTAGTCGAGATTCAAATGTCCACTGTCCACAATGACCCCACTTCAACTCATGTACAATGCACATGTCCAAACACACAGGTAACCTGCTTGACCACTCAAAAAACCAATACACAGGAATGTCAACATGTATCTCACAGTAGATATTCACTCACTACATACATGTACACTACCGAATTTGACCACCTATGTGTCCAGTGTCCAGCAAACCATATACCTATATACCCAACAATGAATATTGTGACAATTCCTCCCTCCTTAAGTGTAAAAATGGAGAATCCACTTTTTACTCCTACTTCCTCACTAAAATCAACTATTTACACGCCGTCTGGTTTCTTCGTCGTAATTACAGACCTAACAACTACATTCGCAATCCCAACTGTGGTTTCTGCTCTCACTACTATTGTGCATGTCGACTCAGGAAAAAAATCTGCTCCCACGTTATCCGACCCCTTGATCGCGATAATTCGAAACCTGTAAGGCTGAAGAGATAAAGCCCATCGCATGATACGTGAATTTGCCACCTTGGCACGATTCAAGTATATCAGTGGCTGATGATCAGTTTCAAGGAGAAATTCCTGGCCATACATGTATGTCTGAAACTTCTGTACAGCCCACACTATCGCTAAGCATTCACGTTCAATGACAGAGTATGCCCGTTCCCTGACCAGCAACTTCTTACTCGCATATGCATCTCTCCATCATACTCCTGTAATATCACTGCCCCTAATCCGCTATCCGAGGCATCTGTACGCAGGATGAATTGTCTCTCACAGTCTGGCAATCTCAAAACAGGGGACTGTGTCAGTATCTGAGATAAGTTCCGAAATGCCCCTTCTTGCTCTATCCCCCAACTTACCTTTGTTGGTTGTCCCTTCTTCGTCAACTCGGTCAATGGCGATGCTATGGAACTGAAATTTGGAATGTACTTCCTGTAGAAGCCAATCAGTCCCAGGAATGATCTCACCTGTTTCTTTGTCTCGGGATGTGGACACTCCTGAATACTCTGAACCTTGCTTGGGTTAGGTTTCATGCATCCATTTCCAATGACGTGCCCTACAAAATCCAATGATGAATAACCTACCAAACATTTTGTTGGCCTTGCTGTCAACTTCGCTTGACGCAACCTGGAAAACAAGTCTGTGAGTACCTGTACATGTTGCTGCCATGTTTCCGTGTGAACTAGAATGTCGTCGACAAAGTTTTCAATGTGGTTTATCCCATGTAGAACTTTTCTCATCATCCTACAAAAACAACTGGTGCCCCAACTAAACCAAATGGCATCTTTTTGAACTGATACAGACCTTCTGAGGTAATAAACGCCGTTTAAATGTCTGCAGGACTCTTGTACAGGTATTTGCCAGTACCCTTTACTGAGATCGATTTTCGTAAAGTACTTACTTTTGCTCAGTCTGGTGAATACTTCTTCCGGGTTACTCATGGGCTCACAATCAAATTCACTGATTTTGTTTAACTTACGAAAATCACAACAGAATCTGTAACTTCCGTCGGATTTCTTCACCATCACAACTGGAGATGCATACGAAGAATTTGATGGCTCTATGATCCCCATACCTAGCATGGATCTGACTTCTGATCGCATACTATCTCTCAAGGAATGTGGTACAGGATATGGTCGAGAGCGAACTGGTTCTTCTGCTGTAAAGCCTAATAGAGTGTTCAACTACATCGGTACATTCCGGGTAAATCGGTCAGAACATCTGAAAATTCTCCTAAGCAGTTGTCTTACCTCGAGTTGCTGCTGTACCTCTAGCTCTGGTGAAATCTGGACGTCTTGTATCGACTCTTTGGCTTGGAATCTCGGTAACAACAAAACTTAACCTGAAACTGTCTTATTTGTGTCATCTCGGTCTTCCACTTCAGGCTCAATAACTCCGACACATACTTGCGCTATGATGCCTCTGTCACCAGAATCTGTCTGCGCTGGTGCTTCCTGTTCCCGCTATGTATTGTGTTTTTTCAGCATGTTTGCGTGGTACAATTTCAACTTATTACCTTTAATGTCCACGCGATAGTCCACAGGTCCCACCTTCTGTACAACTTCAAATGGCCCCTTCCACTGCATGAGCAGTTTATTGTGATCTGTGGGCAATAACAAAAGTACCTTATCTCCTACACTGAATTGTCTGTCCTTGGCCTTCTTATTATAGTAACCCTTGTTGACTTACGTAATTCTGATCTGGCCAACTCACATGTCCCTTCCAGTCTCTCTCTCAGATCTACAACATACTGGTATGTGGTTTTAATTTCGGTCTGTTCCAACTCCTTCGTCCACAGCTCTCTCAGAATTGTCAATGGTCCTCGAACTGTCCTTCCATAGATCAACTGAAAAGGTGAAAATCCCAAACTTTCTTGTGGTGCTTCCCTGTAAGCAAATAATAAAGGCGCAATATACCTGTCCCAATCGGTCGGTCTTTCCTCAGACATTCGACGAAGCATGCGCTTGAGAGTTTGATGAAACCTCTCCACCAATCCATTACATGCGGGATGATATGGAGTCGTTGTCAGCTGTTTTATGGATAGAAGATTACTTACCTCTTTCATCACCTCAGAAGTGAATTGTGATCCCATATCTGTCAAGATTTCATTTGGAATACCAATGCGTGAAAACATTTCCACACTAAGCTTCGGCTACGGTTTCGGCCTCAATGCTTTTCAAAGCAGTCGCCTCCGGATACCTTGTGGCGTAGTCGACCAAGGTTAACATGTATTTATTACCTTTGTCTGTTCTGGGATGTATTGGCCCCACTAAGTCCACAGCCACACGTTTGAATGGTGTGTCGATGATTGGCATTGTGCCAATGGGAACTTTACTCACCTTGCCTTTCGGAAAAAAAAAGGTCTTCTGAACACACATCACACGAACGACAATAACGCATAACTGTCGAATGGAGTCCTGGCCAAAAGAAATGTGTTAGTATCTTTTCTGACATTTTTTCTTTACCCCTACCCGATGTCCAGCGAACAATGAGTCATGTGATAACTTCAATACCTGGGCTCTCAGAGCTGTCGGTACTAACCAAACTGGCTGCAAATCTTACCGTTCTCTACCTTTGGAGATTGGAATTCCCTATAGATCAATCCATCTTTGATCTGGTATCGAGATGTGTTGCCCCCACGACCAATTGACTGTTTTCCACTTACTGCTGCCTCTCTAACCGATTTTTAGAGCAGGGTCCTGGCTTTGATGCGTCTTCACATCCTCTACTCCGATATCACTAATAGGTGCTGGAACATGTAACTTACTTGGTGTTCGAGACTTATTCCGTTCTCTCTGTGCCCTAGTTTCGACCGCCTGTATAAGTGCTTCCGTTGGCTTCATCTGAAAATGTGGTTCATGCCCCATCCAATCTGGATTAGGATCTCCAGGATTTCTAACTCCAGGAATGTTACCCAATATGAGATCATAGACCGGGTTTTCCATGCAGAGTGCCTCAATTTGTCCAACCAAGTAAGGGGTATCAACATCAATTGCGACCACATCAACCTTTCTAACAGTTCCATCAACCAATACACAAAGACGAGTTCTCCCCGTGAACTCGTGTGTATTCACTAAATCTTTCCGCACTACTGCGCTACTACAACCACTATCTCTAAGGACCTTGACCTTTGTATATCCTACATAACCCTCTGAAACTGGCATCCCACTAAACGGTTTTCGGTCTGCATTTACATTGCAGGCTGCACTAACAATAGGGAGTTCATGGCCACACTGAAGGTGTACCTTACAATCTGAAATGCAACAAGGTTCAAGTGTAGATTCATTTGGAATTAAACAACTAACAATGACCTTGGGCTTTGTTTCCTCTTGTTCTACAACACAGTTTCCCGACTCAAAATTCCTACCATATCCCCTGCCTCGACCTCGGCCTCGACCACTCCATCCTTCCCTTGACTTATCAAATGGCTTAAACCATGATTCACTACCCATCGACTTAGCCGGACAGTCTCTAACCATATGACCTGGATTACCACAGCCATAGCACTTCCTACCCACTTCACGAACGCGATCTACTTCTGATGGAATAAATTTACTGGAATGATTCACATTGCGACTGTCTCTACCTGTATTCAATTTGCTACTGCAATCAAACCCCCCATGAGCCTCGTTGTATTGTTCTGCCAGTACCGACATTTCATGAACGGTTTCTGGTTTTCGTTCTTTTAGAAAAACAGCCAAATTCTTACCCAATTATTGCCATCTATAAATTGTTCCCTTAATAACAGATTACTTAGCCCATCATAAGTTTTTGGTGCATTCCCAAGTTCCATCCATCTGTCAAGATAATTTTCTAATCGTGCAACAAATTGCGAACTACTTTTCCCAGACTCGGGTTTACTGTTTCTGAATTTATGTCTGAATCCTTCTTCAGTCAATTGAAAGCGTTTCAACAGTGAGTCCATTTAACGTTTTGTAATCTGCTGCATTTGTTGGAGACAATCGTGAATAAACTTCTAAAGCTTTGCCCTTCAACAATGTACTCAAATTCACAGCCCATATATCTTCAACCAACCAGCCATTTCAGCAAAACGCTCAAACCTTTGAATGTATTGCATCTAAGTTATCCTTTCCTTCTTCAAACGGAGGTAATCTGGGTAATATTCATTTTTGCCCCCACCACCGTTATTGTTTACGAGTGATTACCTGCATTATCATATGCTAAAGACATATCACCTGATGCCCTACTTCTAACTCGTTCAAGTTCAATTTCCTTATCTAACAGCTCTAACTTGCACCTAGTCTGCTCTTTAGACAACTCTAACTCGAAATACTTTTGTTTTTCCTCAGACAAGGCTAATTCCTTCCTACTCTCTCGCTCCCTATTTCTCTCATCTCTTTCACGTGTAAGCTCCCTCTCGCTTCTCGATAAATGCTAGCAATTCATCCCCTTGATAACCAAACCCCTGTCCAAGTTCCATTAACTTTTCAAAATCCATATTTCTCGTCAATGAACCTTCACCTACAAGCCTAAATCCAATTAATATCAATAGTCCTATTGCCAATATCCATATACCTTTTTCCGAGCAATGACCTATCCCACCGCTGCCACCATTTGTCACAAATTGACGAGTTCGTTGGATAGGTCGGCATATGGATCTGATGGCTAAGACTAGTGAACACAGTTGGATTAGGTGTAGCATGTATATTAACACATCGTCAAGTAAAATATGATTACTATTTTACACACAAGTACAAGTAAACCCCTCAACACTTCAACACAAACACATGTCAAATAACCACCCTGCTTATGAGTGTATCATTTCATAACACAATTCCAAAGTGTCTCATTACCCCACATAATGTTACAAGTGTCAACTACCCCACAACTGTTCACAAGTGTCTAATTCCCACACAGGATCATAAGTGTCTAATTCCCCACATAAGTGTCTTAAGTCCCACACCAGTTCATAAGTGTCTAATTCCTCACAAGTACACACATCCCACACAGTTCATAAGTGTCTAATTCCCAAAAAACAGTTGTATAAATCCCACACAGTTCATAAGTGTCTAATTCCCCACATAAGTGTCTAAATCCACACACAAGTGTCTTAAGTCCCACACAAGTGTATAAATCCCACACAGTTCATAAGTGTATAATTCCCCACATAAGTGTCTAAATCCACACACAAGTGTCTTAAGTCCCACACCAGTTCATAAGTGTCTAATTCCTCACATAAGTTCATATGTGTCTAATTCCCCACATACATCTCTAATTTCCCCATATCAATTCATAAGTGTCTAATTCCCAACACAAGTGCGCAAATCCCACACAGTTCATAAGTGTCTAATTCCCCACACAAGTGTATCAATCCCACACAGTTCATACATGTTACATTAGCAACTGCATTAACTTCTCTCTAGATTCCATTGTCAGTGAGTGTGAATATACAGGACGATAGTACTCAATAATACACCCGGCCACCTCAGGACATGTAATGGTCCACACAGGACAAGTCACGGCCCACACAGGACACGTAATGTTCCACACAGGTCAAGTATTGGTTCACCCAGGAAAAGTAATGGTCCATTAACAGGAACAAGTAATGGTCCACACAGGACAAGGTACGTTCCACAGGACAATGGTCCACACAAGTTCATTAGGTCAGTTCCACTCGGCAAGGAATGGTCCACACAGGCCATTCACAGTCCACACAGGACACGTAATGTTCCACGCAGGTAGTGTAAGGTCCAGGCCTCAGAGTATAGTCCCCCACTCATTGGAAACGTAATAATGGAAAGTTCTTACATATTAGCCCAGGAACAAACGGTCTCAACAATGCACATGCAGGCTCGCTTCCTCGCCTCGCTGCTCTCACATGCCCGTAGCACGGCCACACCCAAAAACCACAGTTGGATAACTCAGTCTGCTGTCTCTAATACAAGTATTGTTGTTGCCTAGTCGAGATTCAAATGTCCACTGTCCACAATGACCCCACTTCAACTCATGTACAATGCACATGTCCAAACACACAGGTAACCTGCTTGACCACTCAAAAAACCAATACACAGGAATGTCAACATGTATCTCACAGTAGATATTCACTCACTACATACATGTACACTACCGAATTTGACCACCTATGTGTCCAGTGTCCAGCAAACCATATACCTATATACCCAACAATGAATATTGTGACAGAGCGATACATGATTTACAACCAGTGTAGACCCAGATCAGCATATACACGAATGTATATTCTTATCAGGGTGTACGCTGTTTGTCACCTCTTAAAACGGAACATCAGCCAGGTTTATTGAAGAATGACGCGACATGACATGACGAGTATTGAATAAATGAACGATACATGATTACAACCAGTGTAGACCCAGATCAGCATATACACGAATGTATATTCTTATCAGGGTGTACGCAGTTTGTCACCTCTTAAACGGAGCATCGGCCAGGTTTATTGGAGAATGACGTGAAATGACATGACGATTATTGGAAGAGTAAGCGATACATGATTTAAACCAGTGTAGACCCAGATCAGCATATCACAAATGTCTATTCTTACAGGTTGTGGTACGCTGTTGTTTCCTCTTAAAACGGAACATCAGCCAGGTTTATTGAAGAATGACGTGAAAAGACATGGCGAGTATTGTATGAATGAACGATACATGATTTTACAACCATGTAGACCCAGACCAGGATATACACAAATGTCACCCTTCTCAGGGTGTACGCTGTTTGTTTCCTCTTAAAACGTAACATCAGCCAGGTGTATTGAAGAAATGACGTGACATGACCTGACGAGTATTGAATAATGAACGATACATGATTTACAACCAGTGTAGACCCAGATCAGCATGTACACGAATGCATATTCTTATCTGGTGTACGCTGTTTGTCACCTCTTAAAACGGAACATCAGCCAGATATATTGAAGAATGACGTGACATGACATGACGAGTATTGTATATGAATGAACGATACATGCTATACAACCAGTGTAGACCCAGACCAGACATGTACATGAATGTATAATCCGATCAGGGTGAACGCTGTTTGTCACTTCTTAAAATGGAACATCAGCCAGGTTTATTGAATAATGACGTGACATGACGAGTAGTGGATAAATGAACGATACATGATTTACATACAACCAGTGTATCCCCAGATCAGCATATACACGAATGTATAATCTGATCAGGGTGTACGCTGTTTGTCACTTCTTAAACCAGAACATCAGCCAGGTTTGTTGCAGAATGACGTGACATGACATGACGAGTAATGGATGAATGGATGATACATGATTTACAATCAGTATAGACCCAGATCAGTATATAACCGAATGTATATTCAGATCAGGGTGTACACTGTCTGTCATTTCTTAAAGCGGAAGCAGGATCCCAGACGGCTTCCCTTCGGACATTGAAATATCGCATGTGAATGGGAAGGGAGGATGGGATTCCAAAACAGCTGACTACATGTTTACGATGTTCATCGCAAATCTCACTGCAAAAACCCGAAAATGTGAGATCCAGGACGGACTGGTCAGTACTCCAACACCAAGTGGGCGGCTTTCTTCGCGAATATGGTTATATATAAACAAGTCATAATGCGTTTGAAATGAGAATAGTTAAACTGGCTTGCACGGCAGGCAGTGTAGACCCCGTTCACTGGCGTAAGGGGGCGTGAGTACTCATATGCTCGCGTTCGCTCTCGCGACGGACAACGTGCGGTGGGGGTCAATTTTGTCTCCCAATTAGGTCGTTGATGTCATATTCTGTGCGAATTTTGGCTGGTCGATCGTCTGGTGACTGTTTGGCGTAGATCGTTCCGTCTCGTGTCCAGAATGACACAATATGCCCGGATCGTCTCAGACGTGTTAATTCCTGTACTACCGAGTAGTTGTGGCGCGTTAAATCTTCTGAGATGTATCGTTTGTGGATATCGGCCTTTAAATGTTAACATGTAAACATTGGCGTTTTTCCATGCTTTTGAAGCCAGTAAACGTGATATACAAACAGAACATTGGTTTTTATTTGCAGGTAAATAGTTGTCTATGTTTCAACTCCATTATTTAATACGCACGTTGTTTCAGATCGTTAGAATCTCGAATTATGGGCAGTCAGTCTAGGATATGTTTTGCGCATGTGATGATGTGTCGAACCGAAACCTCTGTCCTGACTAATCAAAATTCCCCGAATAATGACTAATGTATGAAAAAGATTATCTCTACTGATATACATCGACGCTTCAAGATGTCGCAGTATGATCAGTTTTTAAAATCGGCCCTGATCAAGGTAATTTTTAGTTTTACTTCTTCTTCTTCTTCTTCTTTTTCTTCTTCTACTTCTTCTTCTTCTTCTTCTTCTTCTTCTTCTTCTTCTTCTTCTTCTTTCTTCAGCCTTAAGGCCATATAAACTCGCATGTACAATGGTGTTGGCTAATTCTGCGCACCTAAGGCTTTCCAAACACATTTAAATGTGATTATCATCCACATATTGAATCAAAATTTCCTGAATATTCAACGCAGTTCAAATTCGTCTGTGCAGGTAAAATGTCAAAACGTTCTGGCGTCAGTAACCCAGCTAGCATTGTACATGGGACACATATGGGCCATATATGGTTTTCAATGTGGGTCCAATATGGGCTACCCAAACGGGGCCTATACGATTTTTGCTAACCAGTTTGGAATGGGTCCCACTTCGTATTCAATACAGGACCCATATGGGACCAATATGGTTTCTATTTGGGGCCCATATGGGCTACCCACATGGGACCAACATGGTTTTCAATTTAGGTCCCATATGGGATACCCACATGGGGACCATAAGGTTTTTGCAAACACGTTTAGCATGGGTCCCACATCGTATACATTACAGGACCCATATTGGATCTACGTGGGACCAATATGGGCTACCCACATGGGACCAATATGATTTTCAATCTGGGGTCAATATGGGCAACCCAGATGGGTCACATAAGGTTTTTGCAAACCAGTTTGGCAAGGGTCCCACATCGTATACAATACAGGTCCCATACGGGATCTATATGGGACCAATATAGACTACCCACATTGCACCAATATGATTTTTAATCTGGGCTGCGCGCGGACCAATGTGGTTTTCAATTTAGGGCCCATATGGGCGACCCACATGGGTCACATTTTGCAAACCAGTTTGACAAGGGTCCCACATCGTATATAATACAGGTCACATACGGGATATATATGGGATCAATATAGGCTACCCACCTGGGACCAATATAGTTTTCAAATTAGGGCCCATATGGGCAACCCAGATGGGTCACATAAGGTTTTTGCAAACCAGTTTGGCAAGGGTCCCACATCGTATACAATACAGGTCCCATATGGGATCTATATGGGACCAATATAGCCTAACCACCTGGGACCAATATGGTTTTCAATGTAGGGCCCATATGGGCAACCCACATGGGTCACATAAGGTTTTGCAAAACAGTTTGCCATGGGTCTCACATCGTATACAATACAGGTCCCATATGGGATCTATATTGGACCAATATAGGCTACCCACCTGGGACCAATATGGTTTTAATTTAGGGCCCATATGGGCAACCCACATGGGTCACATAAGGTTTTTGAAAACCAATTTGCCATGGGTCTCACATCGTATACAATACAGGACCCATGTGGGACTATATGCTACCCACCTGGGACCAATGTGGTTTTCAACTTAGGGCCCATATTGGCAACCCACATGGGTCGCATAAGGTTCTTGTAAACAATTTTGGCAAGGGTCCCATATAGTAATAGTATACATTACAGGACCCACACGGTTGTGCGATGTATCTCAATATATTGCCAGAACTGTGTCTGTAGCAATAAATGAGAACAGTAACTACAAATGAACAGACAATTTGTTTATTACTGCATGTACAGTTTTAGGAGTTTTAGCGAACCATGGGATGTAAAACACACTACAAAATAAAACAATATATGACTAGAACAGTCTCTATAATATCACAAAAAAAAATGGTTAGCTCTGATCAGTACATTGATAAATTCAGGAAAATGCTTGCAAACAGTGTGGTTCCTGATGAGGTGGCTTGCAATGTTACGAGCCATATCAGTTGGATCTACACTGTTGCCGTTGAAGATGTACTGTAATAAGCAGTATTCGCGATAGATTACATGTATAATGCAGCCTTGATTAGTAGGTAATCTTCCAGTTGTGGACTA
This sequence comes from Conchocele bisecta, assembly GCA_029237695.1. NCBI lineage: Eukaryota > Metazoa > Mollusca > Bivalvia > Lucinida > Thyasiridae > Conchocele > Conchocele bisecta. The sequence continues at coordinate 157,769,124 of CM055265.1, read as the reverse complement.
GATTGGGGGAGGGGGTAGAATTACATAGGACAACTATGCTATCAGTCCAGGTATTTAACTGACTGTGCAATACCCACCCAATATTCCACTGTAAGAGCTTGAAAAGCATCAACTTAAAGATTGGGGCCCTTAATTTCAAATTACAATGCATGTAAACAATATATTGTAATTTCAAATTACAATGCATGTAAACAATATATTGTTAGGGAAATAAAATGTGTACCTAATTAATTAACTATTTCACAAGTTTTTTACATTAAAAATGTTCGTTTTTACACAGTATAAGGAGTATTAACTAATAGTTCAAAACTTACCGTGTTTTGCAGTGGTGATCACCAGTTTATGTGCATGTGAAGACAGACTGACAGTGTGATTAGTTTTAATTATTATTTAAATAAAGTATGTCACTATGTGTATCAACTTTATTCACTTAAACACGGTTGCTGTCGATATCTTATAAAGTATAGTTATTGTACACCAGAAATTGCATTGCACAAATAAATATTGACTTCTGAAAAAATAACAATTTTGTTTAATATTTTCAGAAAACGCGGTTAACTCCCCTGACCTCAAGATTATTGATTTCCGTCATACAAATACTACAGGTACAAAATAGTACCAATATGTGTACCCGGTAATAAAAATTATACACTTTTTATATATTAATGACATCTCTAAATGCTGAAGAACAAAACAAATATAACCCCTACAATACATCCTGATGTGCGGGACCCCATCTTTCTTTAACATATAAGGCCATAAAAAAAGTATGTTGGTTCTCAGATATCACAGCGTCAGAATAATCCCTGCCGTCAAGCATTTTATCGACATGGAGAAATAAAATCGTACTGTAAATTAAAATAAAAAACACTACCATGCACAAATATGTTAATGACCCGTGGGGCCCCTGATAACCCAATGAGTCATGCATAATTGCTTCGTAAATGTGAAGGGATATATGAAACTAAACATGCATGTGAACATTTTCTTCTGACAATATCGCACACCGTACATGGAGTTGCCATGTCGGCCATCTTAGTGTGTACAAGCCATCGGCCAATTTTACCTCTTACTGCGTTTGACACCTACCACTAATAATATGACAAACACACGAATACAATTTGGGGCAACATGATGGGGTACATCAGATAACAGCGTGATATGTTTTCATCAAACGTATATACAAAGTCTGATATATGAAGGATTTGTTGACCCTTTGTTAAAATGTTTAAGAACAATACATAGACCTGTATTACCATACATACAGTAATGGCCTTCTCCCAGAAAAAAATTAAAGCGCTGCGGTGGTCGACCGCTCGGAGCGCGGGAGGTAGCTAGGGGGGTCCAGTTGCATGCTCCCCCGGAAAAAATGTATCACGTACATGTGATTTGGTGCATTCTGGCTCATTCTAGAAGAGGTATGGCTGTACTGAAAACGCATTAAAATAAAGATTTTTACTAACAAAAATAAGATATTACCTGTTAAAAGTGCCATTTATGTAGAAAACAAATGATGTTCAATTTTGCGCCAAATGAATCACGTAATTCTAGTCAAATGATCGTCATTTCAATCAGGTAAGCGTTAAAGTCACTTGGCCCCTTCCCCTAAAATAGGATTACAAATAATCGTAATTACTCGCATAACATTAGTATACCGATAGAATAGAGAATAGTATACCGATGCTATAGACAGATCGCCAAACTCCCCAGCACCACACACATTATTAACCCTTTCAACACCACAGGCCTGTATAGTTGTATTGGCAAAAAGTGTAGATCCTATGAGCCGGCTCGTGACGAGCCGTCTCATAAGGATTTGCACTTTTCATACTTTTTAGAGAAAAAAAAACACCTTGTTTTTATAAATGGACTACATTTTTGGCAAGTAATTTTCATATTTTTGAGAACAAAAACACCCTCTTATCATAAATGGACTAGTCTGAAAATTATTTTATGATGATTGGATTGGTCGGAGAATTAACAAATCAAAATCCATTCCAGTTACTGGGGTGAAAGGGTTAATTGAAAAATGACCCCAGAGCGAATATGTTGAATATGTTGGATGCAACATTTCACTATGCCGTGGGAGTAGAGAATTATACATCATGGGAAAAAGGTTTAAGCCTTACAGTGCTGAATTAATTTGTGTCGTCTGCTGAATATTTTTCCATTTTTCTCATCAAAAACTTGGTTTGGCAGTACTTTAGAATCATTTCCAATGGAAATGATTCTAAAATGCTGCCAAACCATGTTTTTACTGAGAGAAAAGACAAAATATGAATTATCAGCAGACCACTATTTTCGTTTCCCGCATTCTAAGGGTTAAATATGAAATCAGTGTAGCCCCAGATACAGAGTATGGGATCATGCGGTTATGGTGTTAATTGGAATAATGGCGGCACCCACGAGGTCTCTTCTTTGTCATCAATACGACTGTGGTTTCTTCTTTTTATTTATGACCATGTTCCAGCCGTTAACACTACGAGTCTGCCAATACCAAATTTAGCAGCATTACATATGTATACTCAACAAAACTAGAAACGTCCCTGTTTTATAGCCGGTGTAGCTCTGTCTATGTATGTACCACATGTTCAAAGTACATGTATTTTAAACCGTGGCGATGTTCAGAATACGATCGTGTAGAGTTTAGCCGATACACACGGTTTACATAGCGGCCAGTGACCGGAACGTTGATTTCCACTTTTTGCACGTGCACGCTATACTTGTCATCGATAAGGTGATTCAGTTCATGTCGTACCATTCATACGATAGGGGCTATTCGGAAATTAAAAAACTTTTTTAATTTTTCACTGTTTTCGATATGCCACGCATTCCGAAAACGAGCGAAATCAGGCAATTGGATGCTTGCGGGTGGGATGGCCGCCAGGGCGGTCGCGCCTCGGTTTGGTTGCTGTCGGAAGACGATTGATCGTCTTGCAGCCCGGTACCAGCAGACTGGGGCTGTTCACGACCGGCAGCGACCTGGTAGGCCTCGTGTAACGACGGCTAGAGCCGATCGTTACATTACGTTGACGCACTTACGTCAACGTCGATTGGCAGCCACAGTCACTGCTAGGCGATACGGTGTCTCAGGGCAGACCATTCGCAACCGGTTACGTCGTAACGCCCAACCAATCCGGGCACGCCGCCCGTACACTGGTCAGATAATGACACAACGTCACCGTGCTGCCAGACTGTTATGGGCGCGACGTCATCTGAACTGGAGAAGGGCTGACTGGAACCGAGTTTTGTTTCACCGATGAATCTCGGTTCACAGTTAGTCATGCTGACGGAAGATTACGGGTATACAGGCGTAAAAATGAAAGATTCACCGATTGTTGCATTGTTGAGAAGAACAGGTTTGGGGGAGGGAGCGTAATGGTCTGGGGTGGGATCATGGGAAACCGAAGACAGATTTGGTTGTTGTACAGGGCAACATCAATGCACAACGTTATGATTGCAGATGTGCTAAATGTACATGCCTTACCATTTATCCGTCAGCATGGTCCTGGTGTGACATTGATGCACGACAATGCCCGCCCTCACGTAGCCAGGGTCACCACTCAATACTTACAGCAAAACAACGTCGACGTCATGCCATGGCCCGCGGTCTCCCCGGATCTCAATCCCATTGAGCACATATGGGATGAGCTGGGCCGCAAAGCACGAGCTAACCATCAGATTGACAATGTTCGCGATCTTACACGGCGTTACAACGGGAATGAAGGAATTTTCCCAACGCACTGGTATTGCGTTACGTCACGTCGATGCGGCGTAGGATCATGCATGCATTCATGCAAATGGTGGCCACACTCGGTACTACGAGATTTACTGAATTTGCCACATTACTTATTGAAATTCCATCTCTAAACATTAAGTAACACATTTCTGAGTTTTTGTGATTTTTGATTTTGACCCCTACCGCCCTTGGCCGGTTATCTCTCGAATATTTAACAAGATATCCAAATGCAATTTATTGGCTTTGATACAGAAATGAATGAACTTGTTTTTCCATTTTGATTTTTAAAAGTAACCCTTTTGGTTTTTGATGAATCTTTCCTTAAACATGGAGGGACGTTTCTAGTTTTGCTCAGTATAGTTAAGTCTGAGCATGCTGCAGAGAAATTTGAATCAGACCAAGTTTAAACGTTACATTCCGTCCCATTAAATACTCTGCATAAATAGTTCGTCTGGATTTACACTGTTTGCAATCATTGGGATAAAGAGAGAGGCACGAGGAGTTGAAAGGGTTAATCGATAATAATGTTTGTGCAGAATGAATATTTGCATGAAATTGCGACAATAGAAGACACTACTTAACTGCAAATGCAATAAGCGTGGTTTTGTTAGATCACAGCTCACTGATTTATCACCCTTTCAATTACCTGAATTATCTGTATTTTAATTAGGACAAGAACAACAATTTGAGGCACAAAAAACAGTGCAGAATATATATTTACTATGTATATATAGCATTGATTGCTTTTTTTACACTACAGTTTCAAATGTCATTATACCATGTTCTTAGTTTCGAACTTGAATAGAGGCCTATAACAAATAGAAAAAGAAAGGAATCTACATATTACAGTTGAAAACCACATTTTTTTTTGTGTATTGGTGTTTAACGGCCTATCAACAGCTAATATCATGTAAGGCCGGGCAAACGGGTTCAATCCCGTTTTAACTTGCTGCATTGGGGGGAAAATACCAAAATCAGAACGGAATATTTACATCGAGAAATATATATATTCAGCTCTGAAATTAGAATAACCTGACCCGGTGCCAGGTCAATACCACATCAAGTCACTTGGCCCCTTCCCCTAGAATAGGATTACGAATAATCGTAATACTCACATAAGGGGTATAACCAGATTCAACTGTCACATACAAAATGCCGAAGATGTGCGAGGGCCAAACCAGGTCTCCAGTCGGAATTCCGGTAAGGATGAACCCCGATCATTAAATTACCCATCGCATGCTCCCACCTAGTACCACCCACTGAAAACCACAAACAAAAACAAACACTTTCAAGGTTCTAAAATGTTGCCAAAACATGTTTTTGTTGCGAATTATCGAAGAAAATAAATAAACAGCGAACAACATAATTTAATTCAGCATTAACCTCCCTACAACAGCCACCTCTCTACAAGTTTTGAGTCTTCCAATGGGTGGCTGTTGTAGAGATGTTGCACTGTACATGCATTTACACTGTACTATTGTGATACAAATATATAAAATATTGTATATCAATATATACATCATATACAGATATGTATTTTTAATTAGCTTGTATTTTTAATTAGATTGTCTTTTATCACACGCTAGATCTGTGAACTTAGCAATAGTGTGTATATCAGGTATGTTAACTCGCCATCATACTATTAAAGGTACATGCCCACTTAGTAGGCACAAACTGTTCTTTATATCAAAGACATAATCTGAGACATCTTTTGGTAAAATAAACATTAATTTACCATTACCCCACGTATTGATTGGCATTTAATAGTAAACATTTTATATTAGACGTAAATTTCCAAACTGATATCAGGGGCGATAACCGTGTTTACTTTTTGCGATATTACTGTTTATTCGCTGTATATATTTATGTTTTGATGTGCAATGAGCGTACTTTATAATCTGTCGAAATTATTATTTTTTTAGGTGACGCATTTAATTAATATAAATAATTAAAAAAAAATCGTGACTCATTTGCATATGAAAATAGACTGATACCACCGCCAGTCACTATCAGTAAAATATATGTTACTAAATGATTATATCTGTATAGCGGGCACTCGTAATTTTTACAACTGGTGGAATAGTGACACAATCATACACTTATTTAATTCCTATAAAGAACACCTTGTACCTACTAATTGGGTATGTACCTTTAAATACAAAATATCAAGCTCGACAATACACAAACATACACATAAACTGGGTCGGGTTGCCCGCATTTTAACATTTTTGGGTATATTTCACAATAGGTGTAATTGAGACAGACACAAACTTTAAAACTTTAAGTACAAAATATCAAGGTCGACAATTGACCCACATACACATAACTGGGTTGGGTTACCCGCACTTTAACATGTTTGGGTATATTTATATGTATATACACGTATTTCACAATATGTGTAATTGACTTGGGTCATGGTATGTAAACTATATGTTTACCTACATAATTCATCTACACTGTACTCCTAATTTATATAAATCACACACGGTAAATTCTAAGTTTTATTTTAAATATATGTACTATGTTAAATATAATAAATCATAGTCGAAAACTAGAAAATGTGTTCATAGAACACGGATGCCCCACATACCCTTTGATAATAAACAAAGCAAAATTCCAAGTGCAAAAGGGGAGATAATCCATGACCCGGGGGGGGGGGGCCCGGGGGGGGGGGGGTGGGGTCGAAACAAAAATCGAAATAAGCTTTGCGCCTCTACTCATCATAGATACCATGTTTCAGGCCTTACGTAAAATCATGTGACGCTGTTCGTCATGAAACGTCAGTTTTCAATTAGTTGTATACAAGATATTATTATCAGGTGAATGCCTGATACGACATGATGTTATCAGTCAGCACGTATTTGGGCAATACAAAACTGGTTACCTGATAAATGATAATACACATGTTATTTAGGATATTTGCAAACAACATATATGTTTGTTTGTTGGGGTTTAACGGCCTATCAACAGCTAAGGTCATTTAACTCCGGGTCAATGGGTTAGTACTAAATCCCATATATTACCTGTACAAGTACAAGTACATGTTCAAGTACATGTACAAATGGAGGGAAAATCCCAAGATCAGAAGTGAATTTTTACAGTAATATATATATATATTCAGTCCTGAGATCAGAATAATCCTGATCGGATGCCAGGTGCTCGCCACACCAGACTCACTTGGCCCCCTCCCAAAAGCAATAGGATCAGTAATAATCTTGCTACTTTTCTAATGGGAAATAACCCAATTCAACTCCCAGGTATCAAAAGAGCCCAAGATAAAAACATACATGAGGGCCAAACCAGGCAAATCGTGATTCCTATAAGGACGAACCCATACCGTTAATTTACGCCGTCACGTTCACCCGACCAACCATCCACTCTAACAACATGTAATCTCACTCTACAACTTGCACTAATACATTACTGAGACACATATTTGTTGCTGCGACTCCAGAAATGGGTCTTATTTTATTTTATTTAATGGTGTTAAAACGGCCTGTCAACAGCTAAGGTCATTTTAGGCCGGGTTAGGGGGGTCAAATCCCATATGATACCGATTGTGATGGGGGATAAATCCCAAAATCAGAACTGAATATTTACAGAGAAAAATATATAGTCAGCCCTGAAATTAGAATAACCTGACCTGGTGCCATGTCCATACCACACCAGAGTCACTTAACCTCTTCCCCTAAAAGTAATAGGATTAGGAATAATCATATTACTCTTATAAGGGGTATAACCAGATTTAACTGTCAAATACAAAAATGCCGATGACGTACCTGAGGGCCAAATCATGAGCAGCATCAAGAACATTACGTTAACTGTACAATGAACAGTATAGACCCTGATCACACTGACCACATGAGCAGGGCGCTACACTGGTCGCAACCAATAGTAACAAATTAGTTTTACTTGTACAGTTACACATGTATAACTGAAATCTACTCAGAATTTGATAACCCGAGCCTTCAGGTTTTGAACGCACCCAGTCTGTGACCTTGACCCTGGGCTTAGCGGGGGCGGGACGAATTTTTACGAAGCAGATAAATAGTGACTTACATGTTAGTCATTACACGGGGGACGGTGATAGTAAATCACACAAAGGTGTAGATGCCGCTCAACCAGGGGTAACGGTAACGCATCTAAAAGATATCCGCCATCTGAGTAACTCCCTGAAACGAGAAATAAACAAGGCGCCATTTAGCTCGAACATGTTTCGTGGGGTCAAGAAAACAAACTTGAGAAACCGATTTGCTCTCTCTGTAAGATCCAGGTGCATTGCAGAGTTGAGGCAAGCACATGCCAAACATAATGGTAACTTAGAACAAATAAAGAGCATAATGCCAGGAATAATTTGCACAATAGTCATGTGTTTCAAAGGTTACTGTGGCAAGCAATGTTCACAGTATAGTTTGGTTTGCCCCGGGGACTACCGCAGGGCAAAGAACTACCTCCCCTCAACTACAATGTTAAAAATGACGGAGGATGATGTACTTGTTCTGAAACGGTGCATAGAAACTTTCCTTGGTCCTATAAATCAATTGACAGTACAAAATTACTCACTTCAACTCAAACATGTGAAGCAGCAAACCGTGCGTACCAGACATCAAATTCAAAAGCAACGACATTCACGCGCAATTTCTCCGGTCGAATTCATGGTACAATTCTAAACTTAAACCTAGGTTTTGGGGATGCTACAATACTGAAAACAGACTCAGTAGGGCCAGCTTAACAAAAGGTTCTTCAGTCATCAAGCACATCCGGAAGATAGAGAAAAGTCGTGTACGGAAAAGTGTCAGACCACAATGCGTAAACTAAAGAAAGCTAGGTATGCCGCGCGATTACGAAAATTCAAACTACACTCTGAGTTACATTACGCCAAGGGTATGACAGATCCTAAACCAGACTTTACAAACCTGCCCCATCTACTCGAGCACCAGTATGCTTGCTAGTATGTATGAAAAGCAGCACTACATGTAAGGTTGAGAGTCTTGTAAGTGCATACTGATAATTAGAGTTGACTATCTGAGCAGCCATGTAGTACTCACAATATATCATATTGTGATAGCTCGAAACAATATGTGCTGTAAGAATTGTGATGTATCAGGGAATCCGATGTTTTTTACCTTCGGCCTTAAATTGCAACTTTCATTCCATCTTCCCTTAGCTGGGTGCTTATTACAATTAATACACAGTAGCAGAAAACAGCTTGCAGCGGTATGATATAATTTCTGCTAAATTTAAAATTTTGATTTTTTTTCTGGAAAAATGTAGCCAAGAAGTACTGGCGTAGACCCTGTTCGCGCAGCCAAATTTGGTCATAATATTTGCAAGTATCAACCGAGTCAATAAATAATGTTTAGAAAAACGTTGCTACCTGTTGGGGAGCTATACACTTGATACCGGTTAGTAATCAAATACACAGTGCCAATTAAAGCGACGCGCCACTTTAATATGGCTGAACTAGTCAGTAACAGGCTCATCTGGCTCCCTGATGCATCTCAAATCTGTGTAATTAGTATGTAGACATGTACATAATGTAGATAGGTATACAGTTAATTTACCGTAATTAATAAAACAGGAACTATTATCAGCATACAGGGTGGATATGTGACGCCGTCGAGTGCAGGCTCAGACAGCGCTTTTCGCTATGGCAATTCTTTCGAGAATTATTTATAATTGTTGACTCAGCACTCAGGTGGGCCGGGTTAACACACAGGGAACAACCACATAAATGTGATATTTCAATGTGCCTGGGTATTTCAAACACATTATGGTGTAACATGAATGCTACTCTATGTGTATAATAGTATTTTGTTCTTGCATCATTTGGAAATTTAACTTTAATATTTCCATATTTGACTCGTACACCTGTGGTTATCCACCCGACCCACTTGATGCAACCATTTTCATTAAATAAAACTGATTTTCCAGCAATTTCTGTCCTTTGTTCTCTTAATAAAACGTGCTGTAGCCATGATTAAAACCGTTTAGAATTGTTTTCAAAGAAAGCAGACGACATCCACTGATGACCGGAAATGCTTATAGGCTAGCAACCACCAATTAGTTTTTACTATACAACTTAACCGATTCCTCCAAATATGGCCATTCTCTCATACTTTCACTATTCGTATGGATGCTGTGGAACCTACCTGTTCATAACCTGCAACCTGTCTGCACCGGATTTTCACTAATTAAACAATATGTTCACTTACTCCTAAGAAGAAAATTTCAACATTGTCCTGTCCGCCATATTGTTTATCATCAAAGTGTCATGTGACGTAGTGTTCACATCACGTGACAAGCAGGCTCAGTAATTTCTTTTAAATGCTAGAAATATGCTGGAAACTCGTGTTAAAAACACCCCAACATGTTTCTCAAGTAAAATTGGGCTGTAATGGATCAGGATTTACAAGCAAACTGGGTCTGTGGCCTCAAAACGTCTGCACTATTGTTTTATACCGGACTACTAAAGCATACCCCCTGGCCGATGTGTACTATATTTAGCACAGTGATACCTAAAGGCAACTACGCCCTGCTTTCAGCATTTGTATGTCGGGGAGAGAAAAATAAATTCAAAATTATGAAGCTAGTTTATTCCGTTAATTAATTAATAAATTTACAGATGTACATGGCTTGCTAACTAAATTTAAGCTGAATCTACAAGAAACCCACCGGTGCCAGCCAAAATCTACATATACCGGTACTTCTTTATTGGGAGCATAATTAAGTGAAACAATTAGTTTGTGTAATTTTTTACTAATTTGAAAAATATAAAGAGTATGACATAATTAACAGTTAAAGTGCGAATCGGATCTGATTCGCTACTCTGCAGGGGAAGGCTATGGATGGAAGTTCTGGGGCCCGTTTCACTAAACTCCTTACGATAAGAAATTATCGTACAAACTTCTTGGGCGCATTTTACCGTTTCACTAACGTCAAATTTGTGCGAACTTTCTTGCGAAGTTCGTAACTTTCCTCATAAGTCTACGATAGGTATTGGGCTGTCGTACGAAGGTTTTTTAGCGCAAGTGTCATGGCCGGCATAGATGTATTCCATGAATAACATCGCCGTCAAATCGACGGTGGGTGTATATTTCGCCCCATAGGTTTTCGCCCTATCCTTCCGTCCGCCTGTCTGTCCGTTTATTTTTGGCATTACTTAGTAACGATACATCCTTCCGCATTAAAGGTACATACCCACTCAGTAGGCACAAACTGTTCTTTATATCAGAGACATCATCCGAGACATATTCTGGCAAAATAAACATTCATTCACCATTACCACACGTATTGATTGGCATTATTATACATTTTATATCAGACAATAACTTTCCACACTGATATCAGGGGCGATAACCGTGTTTTCTTAAAATGTTAACGGACATTACTATTTATACTCTGTATTTATTTTTCGATGTGCAATTATCATACTTTATAATCTGTCTAAAATATTATTTGTTCATGTGACGCATTTAATTAGTATAAATAATTAAAAAATACCGTGCCTCATTTGCATATGAAAATAGCCTGATACCAACGCTCGTCATTATCAGTAAAATAAATATTACTAAATGATTATATCTGTATAGCGGCTGCTCGTAATGTTTAGAACTGGTGGAATAGTGACACAATTATACACTTATTTAATTCCTATAAAAAAGAGTTTGTGGGCATGTACCTTTAATACAATTACCCTCACTACTGATCGTACGTTCGTTCGTCTGTTTATTTATTTTTTAAGTTTTTGTCTGTCCGTCTGTCTGTGTGTTTATTTTTTGGAAGTTTTGTAAGTTTCTCAAATCACTTATAGGCGCCATAAGTGCATAGACAGACCGGATTATCTAGCTTTAGCTGCTTATCAGTTAGCCAGCAAATGCAACCCAGATATAACGTGGCATATAGAGTAGTGACTCACTATACTTGTAGCTGTTGATCAGTTAGTCCAGCAAATGCAGCCTGATATAATGTGGTTCAAGGAGGAGTGATTCACTATAATTGTAGTGTGGTGTAGGGATGAAATGGATGAAAACACAACTCATATAACTGTCAAAAGTAATATATGTAATGTGTTGTCATATTAGGTATATTGCCCATGCCCGTATATTGTTCGCAGCCATTTCCAGAACATTTTCAGAAAACAACATTTGTTTTGTTACTGTATGCTATATGGTACATCGAGTTGCCATCTCCGCCATCTTTGTATGTACAGCCATCTTACAATTTCACACTTCGACCGCCGTTTGACACATACAGCAAATAATATGACAGAAAAAGTATTACAATGAGGTGCGATACATTATAGACAGATATGACAACATCGCGCTATAAATATTATGCCAGAAAGCTATACAATAAGTTAAGGTCATATAAGGCCTAGCCAACTGGTTCGATCCCATATTCAACCTGCTGCATTGGGGGTGGGGGATCCCAAAATCAGAACAGAATATTTACATCGAAAAAAATATATATTCAGCCCTGAAATTAGAATAACCCGACCTGGTTCCAGGTCCATACCACACCAAAGCCGCTTGGCACCTTTCCCTAAAAGTAATAGGAAATCAGACTTTGTATATGGGCAAGAATTCGCTATTCGGGAGAATGCATATTTTTCTTGTCAATTCCATTTAAACACTACATACAATGAGAAATGTTGAGATGGAACACTTTCACGACTTTAGTTATATGAATACACATATGGACTATCCAGCAATACCAAAAAATAGGTTATTGAAGTTGATTGAACAAGCTGTACAGTTCTTCAATATGTATGTATCTCACACTTTTTAGGTGAAAAAGGGGGACATTTTTAACATGTCCTAGTATGTACAAGTATTTCATATTGATCTTGCCCTTTTCATTGCGTCGAAAGAGATCGTACGTTTCTGTGAGCAGTCTTAACTATATTTCAGTACAAAAAAGTATTTGTCCATCGGAAGAATAACCATTGAAAAAAATATAACCAAAATTAGTGTGTGTATGTAACATTTTCTTGTCAAACCCTGTTACATACGTATAACCAGTCCAGTAGCTTACACTATGGAAGCTGATTAACTTCTTTACTGACATATTGAACCATCTGGCGGTGAGTCTTAAGATGCAAGTAAGATTTTTGTTTTATCTTAAAAGAAACAAAAATGGTAAAAGTGTATTTAATATTTATAATATTTCTTGTCAACAAACTGTTACATACGCAGAAGTTGCTTCATATAAACATAGAAAACAACAATCAACAGCCATGTTTATTTTACTACATTTGTTAGAAATCAGCATATTCTCACTTTTGGCACCAAAACATAGAGGATATGACCAGTTAGAAAAAAAATGATAGGAGGGATAGTTTTTCATGTCAAAATGTTACATACTGATGTAAATCAGATCAAAGTGTTTTTTAACGGACTGGTCATGGCAATATATAAGCAAAATCAATGCATTTAACATAAAGCTGCTCCTAATAGATTTGTTACAAACCAAACATCTTTTATAATCTTATTTACAACATAAATAAAGGAATTTCAATAATGTGTATGTAACATTGACAAAATTGTTACATACATCAATTGCCTCAAATGTTGAAATAGTCCGTTCATGATAATAATTAATTTATAAAAAGTTTATAAAATAAATCCTGACCATGTAGGTTTATTATAAGCTGTAAATAGCTCAGGTAGTGCTATTTGCTGTATAAATAAAGGAAGCTATATGATATGTACGTAACATTGACGAAAACATGTTACAGTACCTTAAAGATGTTGCAATGGAGTATTCAGATTATTTTAAATGATCAAATTGTGGATTCAAACAAAATTTGGTGATAATGGGATGGTTGCAAACTATAAACTGCTCATGTAAACGTATTACTAACATAAATAAATAAACCTGAACAATTTGCATGTAACATTTACAAGAATAACATATTGCAATCTATTTATTTATTACACATTAATCAAAACATTTTCTGTGTAAACTGTTAACAATCATCTTATCTTTATACAGTTTATTGTCTTACAAGAAGAAATTCCAGTTGCTACATAGTAATAAGCATCCAGTCTCTAAAAAAAGTATTGCTTGGCATATTTGTCAATATTACATACGCGACTTCGATCAAATGTCACAATATACTTATCAAGGTAAGGCATGATTTAAACTAATGCCTCTACAACAAATAAGGTCCAAATAGGTTTGTTACAACCCATAAACATATAGTATAATCTCATTTCTAACAGTTTAAAATGAGCATGGAATATGTGTATATAACATTTGCCGAGAAAAATATATTGTTGCCATTTTTTCATCAACCAATAATCAATGCATTTTCTGGTAAAGGTGATTGTTAGTGCACAGTAAAACACGTCTTTACACAACAAAGAAACTAAGATGCCATTTGAAAGCAACATAGGATCACCAAATTGTTATTACCTCTTTGTCAATGTTACATACATGAGATTCAGCACATTTCTATCTCTCCGTAGTCAAAGGCATGTATATTCTGCAAACAACTGCAATTGTCCAAACCTTAGTGGCTTGGACTATGCCACGTTGTAGTTTTTCTAACAAAGCACAAACTCCAAAATAAATCTCTTAAATGTCCCCCTATTAGGCCAAATACTGAATTCTGGCCCATATAAGTATGATGAAAACAACCAATAGGACGCTGCACAAACGTGTATTTATGGGTATGTCAAATTATGTGTGGTATGTGTCAAACGCCACAAGAGGTAAACCTTGCTGATGGAGTGCATATACTAAGATGGCCAATATAGCAACTCCATGACCCGTATAGCATACAGTACAAGATAAGGCAAATACAAATCACATTTGAGATCATCAAAGACTCAAGCATTTGAAACTTTGCAGACATTGGTTACCCTGCGCTACCTGGCGAAGGGTGGGTTCTACTCCGAGGCGACATCCACGGTGTCTCTAGGAGTTCGGTTTTTCGGTGTATTAATGATTTTGTCTCGGCCATCAATAATCGACTGGACAACATCAGTTTTCTAACCGAGGAACAAGACCTGGCCAACTGGAAGAAAAAAAACCTTTACAGTGTCGCCAGGATTCCGAACACCCTGGGCGCCGTGGATGGGACACTCAGTGTCCAATTCACTTTCCTGGTTTTCAACATGCTGGACTAACGAAGTTGATTTGACAGCTGTCGTCTGGTTGTCAAAATCTGACCGGAAGTTTACATTGAAAGGGCTTGGTGGATTTCCAATACTGAAGAATTCTTAAGAAGTTTGTAACTTCAGAAATGTTGCATGAATATGTTAGTGAAACGCACGTAAGAAGTTCGCAAGAAGTTCGTACGAAAAGTGTCGTAGACGTAAGAAAGTTTGTAGCGTAAGAAGTTTAGTGAAACGGGCCCCTGAACTGTAACTATGCTGCGGACGGTACTGAAGTTTTGCCAAGTTAGTGCCCTCAACTACCCTTCCACAACAACCTGCATCTGCACTGTGTCAGGAAATGACGAAGCCAGTCATTGTTAACCCTTTCACCCCTAAATAACTGGAATGGACTGTGATATAGTCATTTTCCTACCAATCCAATTGTCACAAAATTATTTTCAGACTAGTCCATTGATGAAAAGGGGGGGGGGGGTTGTTCTCAAAAATAAGAAAAAATACATGCCAAAAGTGCAGAGCCGGCTCATCTGGATCTACACTGTTTGCCAATACCACTAGACATATATATAGTGTTACTACAACATGCTTAATTCATGTGGGACTGAATCAAATGCTGTGGAGAAGTCCAGAATCACCATGTCTATCTGACTGCATATGTCGTATTTCCTCAAAAGGGTATGCATAGTGGTAGTAATTCAAATTGTCTGTCTGTAACGCTGGGCCACCCAGCATTAAAGACAGAAAGTTTGGGTTAAGTGGTAAGTAACTGTGTTTCGCAGAAGAAGCTGGGTCTGGATCCATGTGTGACGTGTTCGAGAGATGTTAATACTTTGTGTTTCTCTAGGTGGTCCAGGATGTGATGTCTCACTATATGAAGCATCCCATGTGATTTTGTACCTTCGGACATATACGTAATTTCATGAAATACGTTTATAAAATTTACAATATTTTTCATAAATAAAGTCAACTTTTGAAACACAAATTTTGTCAACTTTTGACGCCATTCACGGAAAATTTTGTAAACGAATTTCATGAAATTATGCAGATGTCCGAAGGTACAAAATCACATAGCGTGCCTCATACATGCATTTTCAAGCAGCTTACATGTTACACAGGTTAAGGAGACCGGGCAATACTTTTCTGTATACAGTAATCACCGTTCTTAAATGTGACCTGACTGGAGAAATGGGGCTTACTGGATTTGTGACCAGGGCACATGTAGCTCCTGATCAAATAGCACACTCCTGTAGCCTGATAACAAACTACATGTATAGTGCTTGTTAGAAGCATGCCGTCTGTTTCATTGATGGAATGGCGAACAGTGCAGATCCTGATCACACTGTGCGGATGCACAGGCTGATCTGGATCTGCAGTCGTCGCAAAACCCATAAGCCCCATTGCTTGAGTCACATCCATAGATAACTGATAAAACCTCATTTGAGTAAGAGGTCCAGGGGCCCATTTCACTAAACTTCGTACCACGAAAATGTTCGTAGATGCAAAATTATGATAGTCTGTAAATTTCACATAAACAATGTGTTCTTGTAAACAATTATGGGATTTACATTTATTGAGCATAGGCTGCATATACAGCCTATGCTCAATAAATGTAAATTCCATCTATTAAAGTTTCCAGACAATCCTAAATTTGCACTTATGAATATTTTAGTAGTACAAAGTTTAGTGAAACGACCCCCAGATATGCAAAATACCGCGCCTTTCCCCCTCAGATAAAATCCAAAATCTACGACAGTTCTGGGTCCAATTTCAATTTAAAAATCCTGACGTTGCAAAGAGGGACGTGCTCAATGTGTTTACAAGTTTCAATGACCTGCGACCTAAGATAGAATATTATGGTAAGAGTATCTAATGGAACCTCTCTCAGCGCTCCAGATAAGCTTTGGTGTCTAAAGAGTATTGTACCCCCTGATTTCAAATTAAATGCATATTTTATTCTTACAAATGGATTATTGATTTTCTTCATTATTAAATAGAGAACAAATGATCAAAACAGATTTAAATATTCACTTATTTTAGTGTATTATTACTTATACACTTAATTATACTGTAATACAGTTGAACATTTACTTAGTTGAGCTGCAAAAAGCAGCTTACATTTTCAACTTTATTACAGCATTTCCACAACTCCATTTGAAAATCAATGCTTATTTCACATTGCTGTGAGTATTTTGTACTCCCACTGTTAATCAATGCGTATTCAGCTGAAATAAGTGCGTAAAATATGCGCTCTGCTCTCTGAACTGGACACCCTATCAGCACCACATGTATTCCAGTTGAGAGAGCACCCAAATATATTTGTTTGTTGTTTTACATGTCCATTGATGAGCAATCAACTTGATATGAACATTTCAATGTGTCAATGAGTTAATTACAATATTATGTAGAAAATGGGCCACAGTATGACCAAACTGGTCTTGTTCTTTTCACAATCAGTGCAGACCTACGTCGGCACATTCCGTCTGTGCTCTACAATGGTCGCAAATGACAGAACCCTATTTCTCAAGTCACAGTCGCAAACTAGTCATTTGTCGCATGAAATCACTTTGCTACATTTATGTTTCAAAACAGTTATTTTTAATTAAATTTTGTCATCTACTGTTTGTATTTTTAGCTCGCCTGCACGAAGTGCAGAAGAGCTTTTGGCATACCAGCCGTCGGCGTCGTCGGCGTCGTCGGCGTCGACGCCGACGTCGGCGTCGTCCACAAACTTAACGTTGGGGTAAATGTCTTATAACTTCTGGTTCCTTTCATGGAACACCTTGTTATTTGATACATGCATTCCTCAGATGACCCTCTATCATGCTGTAGCAAATCCATGACGCACCACCCAACCCTTACCCCAGGGTCAAGGTCATAAACTTAGCACATTCACAAACTTAACGTTGGGGTAATTTTCTTATAACATCTGTTTCCTTTCATGGAACGCCTTGATATTTCATACATGCATTCCTCAGATGACCCTGTATCGTGCTGTAGCAAATCCACAACCCACCACCCAACCCTTACACCACCAGGGTCCAGGTCGCAAACTTAGCATGTTCATAAACTTAACGTTGAGATAAATATTGTGTAACTTCTGTTTATTTACAGGGAACACCTTCATATTTCATACATGCAATCATCTTATGACCCTCTATCGTGCCATAGCAAATCCATGACCCACCGCCCATCCCTTACCCCAAGGTCAAGGTCACAAACTTGGCACATTCATAAACTTAGCGTTGGGGTAAATGTCTTATATAACATCTGTTTTCTTTCATGGAACGCCTTGATATTTCATACATGCATTCATCTGATGATACTCCTCTATCGTGCTATAGAAAATCCATGACCCACCGCCCACCCCTTACCCCAAAATCCATGACCCACCCATTACCCCAAGGTCAAGGTCACAAACTTAGCACATTCATAAACTTAATTTTGGGGTAAATGTCTTGTGACATCTGTTTCCTTTCTTGAAACGCCTTGATATTTCATACATGCATTCATCTGATGATACCCTATCGTGCTATCGCAAATCCATGACCCAGCGCCCACCCCTTACCCCAAGGTCAATGTCACAAACTTAGCACATTCATGAACTTAACTTTGGGGTAAATGTCTTATAACATCTGTTTCCTTTCATGGAACGCAATGATATTTCATACATGCATTCCTCAGATGACCCTCTATCATGCTGTAGCAAATCCACAACCCACCACCCAACCCTTACCCCAAGGTCAAGGTCACAAACTTAGCATGTCATAAACTTAATTTTGATATGGATGTGTGTAACTACGTCTTTGTTTCTTTACAGGGAACACTTTGATATGTCATACATGCA
>CM055265.1:157627649-157749918 GCA_029237695.1 Conchocele bisecta | reverse complement strand
ACCAACACTGTATTCAACTTCTCAATACCACTCCACCAACATGTAGTTCAGATTAGGTTGAATTAATTATCGTCGCTATGCAGGATATTTTAGTTAGAGAATGTGCAAATAGAAAAAGACACTCTAATAAATATAGGCGCGCGGCAAACATAGCTGAAGCATCTAGTACGGTTTCTGGCAAGTGTTTCTGTGTTGTGTGGGGCGGGGACTGCTGCAACGCTATCTACAATTGTAATGATTCCACTTGCAGGGGTTTTGAGTGGAATTACCGTTTTATCTGGAACACTTTGTATGGTAATTAGGGCGGCGGGTGGAAAACTCGAGAAAAAAAGTAGAAACATGATAGAATATCCGTTCTCGCTAGGTCTAAGAAAAATAGCATCGACGTTATGGTGTCCAAAGCGTTGGCCGATAAGAAAATATCAAATTTAGAGTTTGAATCCGTGGTGGAAGAAATGGGGAGATATGAAGAATTAAAAAATGATATAAGGATCAAGGCGCGCGCCACCATGCCAAAAATTGAGTGTACTGATTGGGATAAATTTAGGGTAAAACTTGGAAATAAAGTCGGAGGAAATGTTACAGCACCATTATAAAATAATTAAAAAAAATTTAAAAAAATAATTAAAAAAAAAATAAAAATAAAATAAAAATAAAAATAATAATTTAAAAAAAAAAAAAAAAAATTCTTAATTTTATAATTTTCCTAATTTTTTCAAAATTATATTGGTGCAGTAAACAAATTTACATACCTATACAACATGTGTTTTTCACTGAGAATTATCGGCTCTGTTTACCTCGGCTATCAATTTACGCATGGGCCATAACCCGTGTAATTGAAACATTGTCGTTACAACATAAATTAATTACTATGTAATAATAGGGAGTGTTCATCTTTAAATTATTAAAAAAAAATATATAATTATATAATAACGAACCATCACATGTTTTCTTTCGCCAATATGTATTAATAAATAATTATAATATGCACACCATTTGTATGTTGTATAGGAAACTGATGAGTATATATATGTTTGTTGACCTTACAACAATTGGTCTCATCTCGTGCATGCCATGTTGTTGATCCGGTATGACGTCCGTCTCGTCTGTTTAATGGTAGCAGTCTATGCATATGTGTGTATTTGGCGATGTAATTGTGTAGCTCAAAGGTGCCGGCCTAAAAGATTTCTGCCTAAGAGCTTTGCAATTTCGGAAACCAAATTCACACATAGGCTCGTCTTACTTCGCTGGTTTCTCTTAATAGAGTAATTGGCAATGGGGTTCAAGGCGACCCAGAATGTGAGCCAACAGATGCGTGGGCTTAAGAAAGGTCCCAACACCCCAGTGGCTGGGTGCCGGCTAGAAATCTGCCCAGTCGCTGGGGGTGTTGTGCACGAGTGGAGGCTTTTGCTATATTTTTTATTTTTATTATTAATAATCTTTATAAGCGATATCGTAGAAATGTATATTCGTAAACGAATCGTTGGGTTTTAAACAATTTTATATAATACACCTTAGTTTCATATCCGATACGCATTATCCGTCTTAATGTTTGTATTTGCCTCTTGTATGGTTGACATAATTGCCGTATAATATTGTAAATGCAACGTTTTTATCGGAGCGTAATAAATTACGCTGATATTTCATGTATTCGATATCGCCTAGTGTTCTCATTTTATAGAATTTATATATAGGACTATAACCCCCGTATTCTTCGTAAAGTTCTTCAACACAGTTATTAAAAAATTTATAGTATATATTACAGTAGTATAGAGGGATTCAAAATGATACCACTATTACAGTGTGTTTATGTTTCATCCTGGAAGACGTAATCGTGTAATCTCTCTATAAAATGGACACCTAATTTACATGTTCATAACACGTGTAATTGGAACATTGTCGTCTGCTTATAACATAAATTAGTTCTGTTCAATAATTTTCAATTTCTTCTAATAATTTTCCAATTTCTTCGTTAAAAGCGATATTGTAGAAACGCATATCCGTAAACGAATCTTTGATTTTAAACTGTTTTATAAAATTAGTTTGATAATGTTTCGGTAGTGTTTCTCCGATCCTATTTAGTTGCTTCATTATATAAATTTGATACTTATACCGGCGACATAATTGCCGGTTTAATATTGTAAATGCAACGTTTTTATCGCAGCGTAATAAATTACGCTGATATTTCATGTATTCGATATCACATAGTATTGTCATTTTACCGTGTTTTATACTGTAGAAAACAACAGCGTAAAATCCTTCATCCAAATCATTATAAACGTCCAATTCGTTGTGTATTTTATTATCCATTTTGTTATAATATTTTATTATAACCTATTAAATTTATATGTTCAATTGGACGTGAAAACAACATGATGTATTTATGACAACGAGACAAAAATAAATCCTTTTTAAGACTATTGTTTTATATGTTCAATTGGACGTGAAAACAACATGATGTATTTATGACACACATGGATGTTTTGTGGTTGGTGGGAGACAATTTCCTCGTTAACCAATTTTTGATTTTTCGGGGGGTGGTGGAGTAGTATAGAGGGTGGAGAAATGATACCACCGTTAGGTGGTATCATTTTGACTCCCTCTATACTACTAACGGTCAAAATTTCCCCAAAGTCACTATTGAAAACCTTGTTAATGTGTCAAATATAAGATTTGATCATGTCCAGCCGTGTGCAAACGTTTGCTGTGGCCCGAGGAAACTGTTTGAACCCAAGGCCGCAGGCCGCGGGTTCAAACAGTTCCCGAGGGCCACAACAAACGTTTGCACACGGCTGGACATGATCAAACCTTATTGTTACATTTCCAACAAAAAACTGATGTAATTTGAGCATTATATTCAGTATTTTCAGTACTTTTATAAATCGTCCCATTCACGTAGATAATTTTCGGTATTCATATTCCGGGGCCGCGTCATGAACGTCATGAAGTAGTGACGTCATGAAGGCACTTCCGCGTAGTGACGTCATGAAGGCACTTGGTATATGCGCGGCACTGGAATGAGCATTGCCTAAAGCCATATGCAAACAACACGCGCTATATGTTTGCACATATGTGCATATGTGCAAACAACGGAAACCATGTAAAAATACATGATAACCTGTATCTTTCCTCTATACAAGAGGGATGGGCTGTGGCCATGGGGATATGTCATTCAACTTGTAAGTTCAATCCTAACCCTACGCGTGAAAAGTACTTACATGTACATAGTATTTCTGGTTTGTCGGATGAGACTTTAAACTGTGGTCCTGTCCCAAAATGACCGTACCTGTTGCTGGGACGTAAAACCCATTCACTCTCTTGTTAGCTCACCTGAGCGAAAGGCTTACCGCATTTTGTCCGTCGTCTGTCCGTCCACAATTTCGAACGTCTTCTTCTCCTGAACCGCTTGGTCAATGTTGGTCAAACTTCACAGAGATGATATACGTTGTGGGCACGTAAGATTTGTAACATTGGAGGTTGGCGCATAATCCAAGATGGCCGCCATGAAAAAGTAGGTCAAATTCTTAAAATATCTTATCATGAACCGCCAGACATATTTCAACGAAACTTGGCGTGGGTGGCAGGTGGGAGCATACGATGGGTAATTTAATGATCAGGGTTCATCCTTACCGGAAACCAGACCAAAGACCTGGTTTGGCTCTCACGTACGTCTTTGGCATTTTTGTATGTGAAAGTCGACTCCCTTGTACCGATTCATCCTTACTGGAAACCCATCCAGAGACCTGCTTTGACCGTCCCGTACGTTTTTTGCCATTCTTATACGCCCGTTTGAATTTCGTAACCAAATTCGGTATACATGTTTATCATGGCAAGACGAAGAAGCCTATTGATTTTGACCAAAAAACGGGACGTATTATGTATTCACCTTGCACGGGAGGGCGGGCACAGCTTGTCCACGCAATAACTAGAGTTCTACTTGGCGGATTGTAACCAAAGTGTGTATATCATTTTTATCACGGCAAGACGAAGAAGCCTATTGCTTTTCAAATTTTTTCGATGACTAATCTCCCCTTGGCGACCATTTTTAATGTTTGCACTTTGTGTCCTTGTCCACGCAATAACTCAAGTTCTACTTCACCGATCTTAAGCAAATTTGATATATATGTTTATCACGGCAAGAGGAAGAAACCTATTGATTTTGAAAAATTACCGATGACTTATCAGCCATTGGCAGCCATTTTTAATTTTCCCACTCTGTATCATTGTCCAGGCAATAACTTAAGTTCTACTTAACCGATCGTCACCATATTCGGTATTTATATTTATCACGGCAAGATGGAGAAGCCTATTGATTCTGATTGCATATGCAGCCTATGCTCAATAAATGTAAATCCATCAATTGAAATTGCCAGTCGATCTGAAATTTGCACTTACGAACATTTTCGTTGTACGAAGTTTAGTGAAACGGCCCCCACAAAACTAACATGGAATAGTCCATTGGAGTTCCATTGTGTAGAAGTGGATAATATGTGTCTGTGACTGGAGAAATCGGGCGTATGGGTTTTGCAACCAAATGTAGATCCAGATCAGCCTCTGCATCTGCAGTCTGATCAGGATCTGCACTGTTCGCCATTTCATCAATGAAATACCAGTCCTGCTACCAACAAGCAGGCTACAGGAGTGCTATTTGATCAGGAGGTACACTGGTCACAAATCCCGTAGGTCCCATTTCTCCAGTCACAGTCGTATATGAGACGCCCCATGCGATTTTCTGCCGAACAACCTCTGCGAGATATCATGAAATATATTTACAGAAAATGGGATATTTTCCGTTAATGACTTCAGAAGTTGACAAATTTCAGAGTTCCGCATGTACATGTACTCTGAAATTTTTGTCAACTTTTAACTTCATTTATGGAAACATTTTTAAATTTTGTGAATTGATTTCATGAAATAACGCAGTTGTCAGAAGGTACAAAATCGCATGGCATGTCTCATATATCAAACGTTCTACCATTAACTTCCCCCACACATGTGCCACGTACAACATTCCCATCTGTATCTGGCTGATGGACACCCACCCGCACAACCCGCCAATGGTGTATGTGAAACCCACGACCAGTATGCATATAAAGCCCGGCCGCAACGTCGACGCCAACGGCAAAGTCGACCTGCCCTACCTGAGAGAATGGCGATATGTGAGTTGTTTATCCCTTTCACCCCTAAATAACTGAAATGGAGCTCGAAATGCGATGTCTCGTAATGTCAGGCTCGCTCGAAATAGCATCGCGGTCCCGATAAGATTATTTTCAGACTAGTTCATTTATGAAAAAGGTGCGTTTTTCTCTCTAAAAAATATGATAAGTATATACAGTCGAACCTCTGCTAAAGACCACCTCTGAATAGCAATTACCTAGCTGTAAAGGCCACAATTTTGATGTCCCAATAGCACAATTACTATATAAATGACCCTGCGAATAACGACCACCTTTGAACAAAGGCCGGATTTTGTACTTCCCATGGCTGGCCTTTATTCACAGGTTTGACTGTACAGTTAAATCGCGATAGCTCGAAATGCGATGTCTCGTAATGTCAGGCTCGCTCAAAATAGCATCGCGGTCCCGATAATTTTCCCAATATGTTTAATGTAATTTACATGCGATGGCTCAAAATGCAACTCGTCGAAAAATGCGATCCCTGAAAACATTTGTCAAGTCCCGCGGACTCATTTCTCGCTATTTTGCTATACGATGGCTCGAAAATCATGTCGAATTTTGTGTTTGGCTAATTTTCACACCTCCGCGTCCGACTTATTTTGGTCAAAGGCCGAGCCGCGCTCAACATGTCTATGAAATGTGGGTTTTTTCAAGTCCAGTTTATTGCCTAAAGTGGTGCAATTTCATCATTAACGTTGTTGATTGCGATCAACGATATACGGCGATTTATTACATATTCTGGGCTTCGGTCACTCGGCGCATTTATTAGAGTTTGTCGTAAGTCATTGGTTATACTCGAGTAACCTGAGTATCACAGGAACAACCAGAGTCGTTGCTCGGGTTTTAGTCTAGTTGGAACCCTAGTAAACCACGTTCTAGTGGTCGTCGTGGTCGTGTGGCTACCCGGGAGCTACAACGAAAAACGCCCATTAATAATACCGCACTTCCTAGTTAGGCAGAGATGACTGGTCGTGACAAAAAGGGTTTGCTGTACCGAATTTCCGATCAGTGCAAGATTAAATCGGCATGTACATTCAGTTCAGGACCTCAAGTTGCAGGAGTCTGCAAGTTGATCAGCGTTTACACTGGTCACAAATTAAGTAAAAACACGTTTTGTTGCATTGCAACATTTTTTTATTCATGACTGATTCCCGATTTTTTATGGGCGCCGTATAACAACATCGTTTGAGCTGGGCCCATGCACTACTGTTTCGAGTGACGTCACAACCACCTGCGACATTAATTATGTGTGCCACTATTTATAGTAAATACTGGAGCTTTTCTCCTTTGATAATAATTGAAATAAAGACAGTTTTGTAAATACATTTAAATACAGTTTATTTAATTTTACATGATAACTTTAATCTGCGAATAAATATTATTATCATCTGTCAGCCTGCCTGCCTGCCCTCCCGTCTGTCCGTCCGTCACGTCCGTCCGTCCGTCCGTCCGTCTATCTGTTGGAAGTTTTCTCAAATCACCAATAGGCGCCCGAAGTATGTCGCCAGTAGGTACCGGTACTTGACCTATCTGTGACCCAAAAGGTTAAACAAAGCTAATCCACCATGAAAACAATTTTCATTTCAAGCTCAGACATCATGTAAGCTCAGATATCGTGTAACCTGGTTTACATGGTCTAGGTGACAAGTTTGCAGCAAAACTCAGTTACCATGTAAACAGTTTTAGGTGTCAGACCAATTTTCAGCCAAACTCAGACACCATGTAGACGGTTTCAGGTGACCAATTTTCCACCACACTCTTGATGTCATGTATCTAGTGTTCTGCCTATAGCAAGTTCTGAGAGACAGTATTGCATCTCAAACAGCCCATATTCCTTAACCCAGTTAAATATATGAATACAATAAATCTAAAAAATCTGTCTGATTATTTTGTTTATTTCTCCGTTTATGTTGTTACCAATCATTTGAACCATCTTGTCAAGACAGTTCTTATAATGAGTGGTAACAACATATACTTATGAACAGAAATGGAGAAAATAGCGAAATAATGTCTCCACATGTTCATATGTTAGTATAAGTACATATACCTATTGTAATTGTGTCTGGCTTCATGGATTAAAATATTTATAAGAATCTGCCATTGACGTATAATAGAGAAATTCCCAACACCTGAATTTGGCTCTGTCATTCGGGTCCCTAGGCTCACCACTGTGTATATAGTTATAGTTGATTGTGTCAGAGCTCCAGATAAGATGCGTATTGGCGTATTTTACACACTTAGTTTAGCAGAATACACATTGATTATCAAAAGAGAAAGTACAAAATACTCACAGCCATGTGAAAATTGATTTTAAAATTGGGTAGTGAAAATACTGTAATAAAGTTTAAAATTTACATAGTTGAGCTGGTGTTTGCTTTTTGCGGCTCAAATAAGTGATTTTTTAAATTTGTTCTATGTTTAGCTCACCTGAGAGAAGCTCATGTGAGCTATTGTTACCGCAATGTGTCCGTCGTCCGTCGTCCGTCGTCCGTCGTCGTCCGTGAACATATTCAAACGTCTTCTCCTCGGTAAACATTGGGTCTATAGTCACTAAACTTCATGGTCATGGTCCTTAGGTAGGGGTATTACAAAATTGTTAAAATGATGTCATTACGTATTCCAAGATGGCCGCCGTCTAAAAATAGCACAAATTCTTCAAACATCTTCTTCTCAAGAACAGCTAACCGGATTTCGACAAAACTTGGTAGGAATAATCGATGTACATCGCTCTTTCAAAGTTGTTAAAATGGTGACCCCGGGGTCAAAAATGGGCGTGGCCCGTGGGGTCAAATTGGGGTCAAATTTTATTTTTGACTGAATATGGTCATGTCATATATCAAATTGAAGGTATCAATGAGGCGATCACTCTGGTGCATTTTTTGTCGAAATCGGATGGTTATGTCATCCAAGATGGCCGCCGAAATGTCAAAAGGTCGTTCTTTTATTAGAAATTTCAAAATTCTTCTTCACATGAACCGCTTGGCCCATGGTAGCCAAACTTAAAAGTTATGGTCCATGGATGAACCCTTTTCAGATTTGTTAAAATGGAGGTCATCACTAATCCAAGATGGCCGCCGTCTAAAAATAGCATAAATTCTTAAAAAATCTTCTTCTCATGAACCGCTGGCCGGATTTCGACTAAACTTGGTAGGAATTATCGATTTAGAATGCTCTTTCAAAGTTGTGAAAATGGTGACCCCGCGGTTAAAAAATGGGCATGTCCCGTGGGGTCAAATTGGGGTCAAATTTTATTTTTGACCGAATATGCTCATGCCATATATCACATTGAAGGTATTGATGAGGCGATTGCTCTGGTGCAATATTTGTCGGAATCCGATGATTATGTCATCCATGATGGCCACCAAAAGGTCCATTTATTCAAGATTTTGAACGTCTTTTTCTCAGCAACCACATGGCCGATGCTGGCCAAACTTCATAGGAAGTTAAGATCCTTGGGTGAAGCATTTTCAGATTTGGTAAAATGACAGTCATCGGTTAATCCAAGATGACCGCCATCTAAAAATAGCACAATTTGTTTAAAACACATGAACTCAATGTCACATTCTCCTCTGGTGTTCATGGAGTCAGGTGAGCGAATTAGGGCCATCATTGCCCTCTTGTTTATCATTTGTTCTCTATTTTATACGGAAGAAAATCAATAATACATTTGTAAAAGTAAAATGTGTTGAATAATTGAAATATGGGGGTATAATACCGGTACAAAGCTTATCTGGAGCCCTGTTGTATCTCAGCCAAACTCGGACCTGCTGGGGATGATCCAGATACTGAGTATCGTGCTTAGCGAGAAGCCTCCGGTCTACTCCAGGCCAGCAGCCCAGCAGCAGCAGCGGTACCCGGCGGGCAGTCCTGGTCAAACCCCCTACCCACCAGCCGGAGGTGAGTGGGTGTCACGTAGAGAATGCAGTCGGCTCTCGTCATAATGGTACAATCAGTCGGAAGCGATTAACCCTTTCACCCCTAAGTAACTGTAATGTATTTGTATATGTTAATTTCCAGACCAATCCAATCGTCACAAAATGATTTTCAGACAATTCCATTTATGAAAAGGGAGTGTTTTTGTTCTCACAAATGTGAAAATAACTTGCAAAAAGTGCAGATTCTGATGAGACGGCTCGTCATGAGCTTGATACTAAGTTTGTTTATCAGTCAAGGCTAGCAAAAATGTAGTGATTCCTCGGCTCGCTGTGGAATTGCTACCGTTTCCAAGACAAGTCTGATTTACTTGGTTCTATTCATCAGGTAACGTTTTATGCTATGGATTGTACATGTGTGAAGGTTGTTTTTGTTAACGGATACATGTATCAAATCATTTTAATCACTTTGAAATTGAAGTGAGTTTGAATAAACACATTTGTTTTCAGATTGTATTGTGGACATATAAAGTTTTAAAAGTCCAACGGTACTGGCTGGCCGTCATCAAGTACAGATGGGCTTTTAAAAGTCTATAACCATTTGCTTTACTAGTACATGGCTTTTGAAAGTGTATTCCCTGGGAAGATAAAGTTTTTAAGTCCAACAATACTGGCTGAAGGCCGGAAGTCAGTATTGTTGGACTTTTAAGCGATTTTAAACTGTGATCCCACCTCTATATGACCTTAGCTGTTGCTGGGACGTTAAACCCATCCACTTTTTGTTGCTCTCCGGTAGTAGTGCTACATTGGTGGTCAGTTATAATAAATAAAATGATCAAAATGATTTTCCCGATGTTACTACAGTAGAAGTTCGATCTCTCAAACCGGCAACGGACTCAAAAAAAAGTTGGGAGTCCGGCGTAGTTCGAGGAAATGAAACATACATGTATATAATAGTCAATGATTTGATTTCATCTAGGAATTCCACCACTGTTTGATGTCTGTGCAGTCTTCTGGAAGAAACATCAAATAAACAACATGTATCATTATTTAATTATTTTGTTTTATTTCAATATGTATGTGTATGAATATGTATACAAATAAACTGGAACTGGAAACATGACTACACATTTTCCCGTCTTTGTTTTTCGATATCGAAACCCGGAAGTTGTCGTAAACAACGTTCCAATTGTAAGCGTGTTTAATTAACTCTGCTATAACAAAGCTAACACAACTACAACCATGAACAAGAACAATTATAACATGAATGATCATGTTATAAAAGAACGCTTTGAGTGTACGTTATTACTATTGAGGCCAACTACATGTTTGCAAGTAGCATGTAAAGTTATAGATATCAGGGTATGGGATCAGTGGTTTCCGAACCTGCTTTTCCGACGTGACGTATTCTGTGACGTCATTTTTACAGTAAATTTTCTTGAAACTTTTCCAAGCAAACGGACGGATTTCGATGATATGTATCTCACCATAGAAGTGACATACCGGTTCGATGATATGTATCACACCATACATTCACGTTCTTTAGATTTTTATTCACATACATGGTAACCGATTCTTCGTCAAAACCAGAAAATTGTTAGATTAAAGCAAACTATACCATAATGCAAGAACTGGCATCATTAAACGAAGCTAATCCCCTCGCACTGACATCATTAAACGAAGCTAATCCCCTCGCTGGCAGCCTTGATAATAAAAAAGTACTCCGTGACCTTGGGCGGTCGAACGTGGGTCATATGAGTCTACTCATATGCTAAACCATGCTCCATAGACACACATTATGGTCAAATAATATCAAAATCGTGGAAGCAATTCACAAAGTTATTGAAAAATGAAAGGTGTTACTAGCGTACGTACATATGTACGCAGTACATGGACTAACGATATACCAGCTCTTGCCTGTCGACGAGGGGATACTAATTGGCAACCTGTTAAGCATTTAATGCGTTATGTTTCATTAAACTCTGTCTTTCCATTATAAAGATATTACATTCAACATCCTGCACCACCTTTAATTGACATGGCGCAATTTTAAATATTGCGCGGGCCCAATTTTCCCAATTTTAGTACTTTCCCCTAACAAAAAAAACCGGCATCTAGTCGCACGCTGACTGAGCCGCGATATATAAACTTACCCAGGGAGATTACATTACGCGTCCACTGGCGGTTTGTTTCGGTGAGTCCGCACAGTACAACAGTCCGACTTGGCAACGCCACCTAGCGACTTATCATCGACACTGCAGTGCATGATATAAAAATCCTAAAACCATCAACTTCTAAAACTGGCGTTTTGAAGAAAGTCATGAAATAAAATTATGCAATATTAAATTCGATAAAATTGACGCAGTACAATTTGAACAACGTTATAAGCCAAAGATATGAGTGCCAGAAATAATCCACATTCAAACACATGAAAATGTTTGCCATTTCTCCCATTTCATTGTCGAAACTCCAGACGGTTTTACAGAATGTGAAAGCCGTGGAAAATGTATACTGGATATCAAATACTCCTACAAGCACTAATATGAACTTGTGAGTGAAATTCACGACAGGTCATACATTACATCGAAACAGAAATCATTGCCTTGAAAAAGTCTGAGAAATATTACACACACACAAGTACACATCCAAACGGCTGTATGTCAACATTGTTCTGCGACTTTGCACTGCAGTGGAGTAGCCAGATTCATGCAGAGGGGGTGTGAATTGTGAATGGAGTTTGGAAGGGGGTGCGAGAACATACATTCAATTTCTTCCATTGTAGTGATTTTCACATATATTATACAGGTAGTTATTTCCCCAGAAAACGTAGGTTAAAGTAAAAAAATACCCACCTGACCAAATGTTACGGGATGCAATTACACACCCACTGGTGAATCCATGTGACAAGTGTTTTGTATGATGTGGTGTTTGTGAATGAGCTGATAAGACACGTGTCGTGCCTTTGCACTTAATGACTGGGTGCCAGACATCCTTCATCAAAGTTGCAAATCATGATTTGAATTGGGGTCCCATCTGTTTGGCACAAAGTGTTCTTTATAGGAATTAAATATTAAATAAGTATAATTGTGTAACTATTCCAACAGTTTTAAAAAATACGAGTGCCCGCTACAAAGAAATATTCACTTAGTAATCTTAGGTTTACTGATAGGTTGTATCATCGTGCCATTTTGATTGTAAATGAGGCAGGTCATTTTTAAAATTATTTATATTTCAAACTAAATGTGTCACCTGAAAAAATATTTGTATTGATTGTTACAAAATATGATCATTGGCACATTCTAAAAGATAAAATAGAGAGAATAAATAGTTGTTTCCCATTAAACATTTTAAAGAGTCAATGTTATCGCCCTTGACATCAAAGTGGCAATTCAAGCTTCATGTAAAAATAATAATAATGTAAAATTAACATGGTTGATATGATTTTTTTAAGAATTTTACCAAATTTTCTACGACGGCCATCTTGGATTATGCGACAAACCTCCATTTGAACAAATATGAAAATGCTTCACCCACGCACCACAACTGTGAAGTCTGACCAGCGTCGGTCAAACGGTACATGAGAAGAAGACGAAATCTATAATTAAAGGATGACCTGTCGGCGGCCATCTTGTATGATGTATCATCCGATTTTGACAATACCCACGATACCTTCGCCATGTGCCAGATACAAAATCAATGCGTGAAAAAACAAAGGGAGAACACTGGAATATTAGTGAGGCAAGAGTTGTGATAAATATACAAAAAGGAATTCCAGTTATGCTTGGGACACAAAATCAGTACATGTATCCGAAAAAAACAAAAGAAAATCAGTATGGTAAGATATGTTATTCTTGCTTTTAAGGACTAGAGCAAGTGAGCGGTGAGCGGGGTCTCATACATACCCTCGGCCGCAGCAAAGTCATTTGGCCTTGACCTTTGGCATGAAAAGCCGCTTAGGTGAGATATAGAATGAAAATATGTTGACAAAGAAGTATGTGACATTTCCAGTCGATCTAACATACGGTTGCAGATAAATTGTGTACTTAAAACATTAATGCAAATATTTCAAAACATTTAACACAATTTGACCTTGACCTTGGGCATGAAAGTCACATGCGTGGGCTATAAAATGAAAATATGGATGTTGATTGTTGATAGACAAATATATGTTTACTTAAAACTTTAACGCATATATTTCAAAACATTTAACGCAAGTTTCAAAGTAATTTCACCTTCACCGTGTGCATGAAAGACCGTATAGAATGTTTGTGTAATGGTGTTTAACGGCCTATCAACAGCTATGGTCTAATACTCACATAAAGAATATAACTGTCGGATACCAAATGCCAAAGTTGTTTGTTTGTTTGTTGGTGTTTAACGGCCTATCAACAGCTCAGGTCATATAAGGCTGGGCAAACGGGTTCGATCCTGTATTAACCTGCTGCATTGGGGGGAAAATCCCAAAATCAGAACGGAATAATTTCATTGAGAAAAATATAGTCAGCCCTGAAATTAGAATAACCTGACCTGATGCCAGGTCCATACCACACCAATGTCACTTGGCCCCTTTCCCTCTTTCCCTAAAAAAGGATTACGAATAATCGTAATACTACACAAGAGATATAACCAGATTCAACTGTCACATACAAAATGCCAAAGACGTATGTGAGGGCCAAACCAGGTCTCCAGTCGGATTTTCCGGTAAGGATGAATCGCGATTGTTAAATTACCCATCACATGCACCCACCAGGGCGATAGAAAGAAAATATTGATCTTCTAACTTAATAAAGAAGTATATATATGAAGTTTCAAGTCAACCCGACTTGCGGTTGCAGAGACATTGTGTACTTAAAAACCTTGACATGTTTGATGCAAATATTTCAAAACTTTAAGTAATTTGACCTTGTGCAGGAAAGCCACATCGGTGTGCTACAGTATAAAAAATATGGATGACGATAAAGAAGTATATAAAGATTCTACTCAATGCGATTTACGGTTGCAGATATAATGGGTACCCAAAAACCTTTAACGCAAATCTTACGGATGGACGAAAATACAAAAACTATATACACCTCGACATACTTTGTATGCCTGGGTATGAATCATGATTGAAGGCACTGTGTTACAGATGATGCCTCAATATGTTGTTTGCCACATCATGCACTGCAAATGACCAATATCAACCAATTGCACCATTTCATTCGAAGTCAAATTTCGAAGTCGAAATTTATTGTACATATGTAATTTGTTACAAGTTTGACCATTGGGCATTGATTTCAATTATAATCATGATAATAGCACAAAAATAAAAAATCATTAATTCGTAAATTTTCGTTTCCCTTCGAAAGTCTACAAAGTTTGTCTTTGGTCTATTCTGGATGTTTCAAGTAAAATCCTTTATTGCGAAGATATCTGAAACAATGTGAAACCAACCAAATATAGACTTTATAGACTGTGGACGTTAAACAAAAATTTATGAATCAAAGATTGAATGCAATACCTTAAATGCTAATCACTCTAGGTTGGCGGTAGGATTTTTAAATTTGCTCAAATATGTGTCTGTGACTGGAGAAATGGGGCTTATGGGATTTGCGACCAGTGTAGATACACATATCCGCACAGGATCTGCACTGTTCACCATTGCATCAATGAAATCTCCATCATGCTTCTAACAAGCCACATCATTATCAGGCTACAGGAGTGTACTATTTGATCAGGAGCTACACTGGTCACAAATCCCATAAACCACATTCTCCAGTCACAGCCACCGTTAAAGTAACGGACCAATACCTATAAATACATTAAATATACCTAAAAGCATCAATAAGTAAAATAAAATAGGCCAAACAAATTATTTACTCCCATATATCACACATGGAGTAAATACATTTTGTTTAGCTTATGTTTTCTCTCACTTATTGATGCTCTTAGGTGTATTTAATGTATTTATAGGCCATGGTCCGTTACTTCAAACTGAGGTCACAGCCACATAGTGTAAAAGCATAGTAAATATATTTCTGACCATTTCAATATCTAGTCCTTCGAGTGTCACATAATCGGAAATGTACAAATGCCATTCTGTCCACCACAAGAATAAGTCACCGATTCAAAAAATATTGACAAATCTTAAAACTGCACAAGTCAGATTTGTGTGAATAAGATTCATTCTCAATTCCATCAACACAAGAAGTAACATGTCCTTCACGACACATCCTTTCAACAGGTTGATTAGATGATTAGAGCAGAAATCAGAGTTAAGAACCACACAAACACTGCCACTGGCATGGATGGTACTCTGGTTAAATGGTTAATTTTTTGTAACTGAACTTGTCTTTTCTCAAGCTCTTCCTCGAGCGTTATATTTTCAGATGTCGCTGATCTTAAGATGATGACAGTCTGTCATGGCGACACTATATTTTGCTTCGTGTAGGTGAGGAACTGGATCAGTTATCCCATTTCGCGAGTGTTTGTCAACTTGTTGCCCAGGTGGAGTAGTGTTTCCAGGCAGCGATTCTTCTGGTGGCCTTTGTCCTTAACACAGCAGAATGTGAAACAATTTCCGCCTTATCTGCTTCTTCTGAAACCGCCCATATATTATCTCAATAGCCCTGCTGGTGTCTGCCTCGACTGCAGGGTGAAGTTGAAGAGGCTCGACGAATAATCCAGATGGCTGAGATCTGTAGACGGCTTCCCTGAAACAAACAATCAAACACTATTATGTACATGGTTAGCCTTTTATTGAATTTCTTACCAGTATTAACCATTACTTAGCAAATGACTCCGCAACTTTCCAACATGAAACAGTGCTTAGAGAACTACATCCCACCCGGGCATCAAACTCACACACTTGGATAAATGTGGTAAGCGAGTAAGCCACATTGTTCATAGTTGTGAACAGTAACTCTTGAAATCTACAACCGTACTGTCCGTAGCAGAGTTACGTTTCCATTCATAGTCTTCCTCTGCAGAATAGTGAATAAGAGATCTGGTTCGCAAATTAAATGTAGCAGCTAAAGTTGGTGGTCCCATCCACAGGTTGAAGTAACGGACCGAGGTATATATGTGTGTGTTATAGAGGGAGTAACAAAAAAAAATTAGCTTTTTTTTTTCGTTTATGGACGCTTTTAGGCATATTTAATGTATTTATAGACCTCGGTCCGTTACAATGTAATTCAACCTGTGGTCCCATCTAGTAGGCATAACAGTTTGCCTATAAGAATTAAATAAGTGTATAATTGTGTAACTACGGTACATGTATTCCGCCAGTTTTAAAAATTACGAGTGCAGGCCCACTATACACATATAATCATTTAGTAATATTGATTTTACTGATAGTGACTCGCGGTTGTATCAGGCTATTTTGATATGCAAATGAGACATGACATTTTTAAATTATTATTTATACCAATTAAATGTGTCACCAGAACAAATATTTTTATTGACACATTATAAAGTACGATCATAGTGCACATAAACAAAACTAAGCAGACAGAATATAGTTTCCATTAACCTTTAATGGAAACACAGTTATCGCCCCTGTTATCAGTGACGAAATTCACCGTTTCATATAAAAAGAAAAAGTACATGTATATTTTCACGTACATGTACAAATGGGGGGAAAATCCCAAAATCAGAACTGAATATTTACAATAACAAAATTCAGCGCTGAAATCAGAATCCTGGTCTGATACCAGGTCCTCGCTACACCAGAATGACTTGGCCCCTCCCAAAAGCAGTAGGATAAGTAATAATCTTAATACTTTTATAATGGGCAATAACCCAATTCAACTCCCAGGTAACAAAAGAGCAAAGATAAAAATGTACTGAAGGGTCAAACCAGGCAAATAGTGATTCCTATATAGAGGAACTACTACCGTTAATTTACGTCGTCTCGTTCTCTCGACCACCACACACGTAAAGTTTTGTATTACTTTTATAATAGTTTTATTTTCAGATGGAAAATATACAAATTAGGTCACAATTAACAACTAAAGTGTAAATCAGATCTGATTAGCTATTGTAGAGGAAGCATACGTATATCATTTATTTGTTTGTTGGGGTCTAACGGCCTATCAACAGATGCGGTCATTTAAGGCCGGGTCAATGGGTTTAGTAATAAATCCCATATATTACCTGTACAAGTACATGTTCAAGTACATGTACAAATGGGGGGAAAATCCTAAAATCAGAAATGAATATTTACAATAAAAGAACTATATACTCAGCCCTGAAATCAGGATGATCCTGATCTGATGCCAGGTCCTCGCCACACCAGAATCACATGGCCCCTCTCAAAAGCAGTAGGATCAGTAATAAATCTTACTACTTCTATAATGGGCAATAACCCAATTCAACTGCCAGGTAACAGAAAGAGCGAAAGATGAAAACGTACCTGAGGGCCAAACCAGGCAAATCGTGATCCATACGTATTACTTTTATAATATTTTTTTTCAGATGGAAAATATACAAATTGTGTCACAATTAACAACTAAAGTGTAAATCCGATCTGATTAGCTATTATGTAGAGGAAGCCTACATGTATGAATGGAATAGTAACTCTGCTACAGATGGTACAGGAGTAGATTGCAAGAGTTATTGTTCGCAACTACAATAACATGGTTCAATAATAATGAGACATCAGTGATTCTATATTTTATGTACATATTGGTGTCGTTTTTCTAGTTTCGATGTAGAACCAATAATTCATTAAACTGTGTTAATTCCATTGGGTGACAGTCCAGTTGTTACATTTATAATAGTATAGCCAATTGTTCTCGTCATTTTTATACCCACTTTTTTTGTAAAAAAAACGGGTATATTGTTTTCGTCACGGGTGTCCGTCCGTCCGTACGTCCGTACGTCCGTCCGTACGTCCGTCACGTTTCTTGTAACTTGAAAAACTTTTTCACCTTCATACCTACGCGCCTGATATTTGGTATGTAGCTTCGTTATCATGTGCAGATGCGCAAAGTGAATTTGGATTTTTGATCCGACCCTCCATCATGGATTATCTCCCCCTTTCGGACTCAGAATTTCCCATTTTTTCCTCGTAACTAAAACGAAAAAACTTTTTCACCTTCATACCTACGCGCCTGATTATTTGGTATGTAGCTTCGTTATCATGTGTAGATGCGCAAAGTGAATTTGGATTTTTGATCCGACCCTCCATCATGGATTATCTCCCCCTTTCGGACTCAGAATTTCCCATTTTTTCCTCGTAACTCGAAAAACTTTTTCACCTTCATACCTACGCGCCTCATATTTGCTATGTAGCTTCGTTATCATGTGCAGATGCGCAAAGTGAATTTGGATTTTTGATCCGACCCTCCATCATGGATTATCTCCCCCTTTCGGACTCAGAATTTCCCATTTTTTCCTCGTAACTCGAAAACTTTTCACCTTCATACCTACGCGCCTCATATTTTGCTATGTAGCTTCGTTATCATGTGCAGATGCGCAAAGTGAATTCGGATTTTGGATCCGACCCTCCATCATGGATTATCTCCCCCTTTTCGGACTCAGAATTTCCCATTTTTTTTTTCCTTGTAACTCGAAAAACTTTTTCACCTTCATACCTACGCGCCTGATATTTGGTATGTAGCTTCGTTATCATGTGCAGATGCGCAAAGTGAATTTGGATTTTTGATCCGACCCTCTATCATGGATTATCTCCCCTTTCGGACTCACAATTTCCCATTTTTTCCTTGTAACTCGAAAAACTTTTTCACCTTCATACCTACGCGCCTCATATTTGCTATGTAGCTTCGTTATCATGTGCAGATGCGCAAAGTGAATTCGGATTTTTTGATCCGACCCTCCATCATGGATTATCTCCCCCTTTCGGACTCACATTTCCCATTTTTTCCTTGTAACTCGAAAAACTTTTTTCACCTTCATACCTACGTGCCTCATATTTGCTATGTAGCTTCGTTATCATGTGCAGATGCGCAAAGTGAATTCGGATTTTGGATCCGACCCTCCATCATGGATTATCTCCCCCTTTCGGACTCACAATTTCCCATTTTTTTCCTTGTAACTCGAAAAACTTTTTTTTTCACCTTCATACCTACGCGCCTGATATTTGGTATGTAGCTTCGTTATCATGTGCAGATGTGCAAAGTGAATTCGGATTTTTTGATCCGACCCTCCATCATGGATTATCTCCCCCTTTCGGACTCACAATTTCCCTATTTTTCATTGTAAGTCGAAAAACTTTCTCACCTTAATACCTACATTTCTGATATTTGATATGTAGCTTCGTTATGATGTGCAAAGTGAATTCCGATTTTTGATCGACCTTCCATCATGGATTATCTCCCCCTTTTCGGACTTAGAATTTCACTATTTTTCCTCGTAGGTCGATAAACTTTTTCCCCTTCCCTTATACCTACACGTCTGATATTTGGTTCGTAGCTTCGTTTTGATGTGCTGATGCGCAAAGTGAATTCGGATTTTTTATCCGACCCTCCATCATGGATTACCTCCCCCTTTCGGACTTAGCATTTGGGGAAAGTGGGTATATTGCGATGGCGCGCCATCGACTTTTTCTAGTTTAAATTTTATTTCCACTTCAAGGGACCAGGGGTCTCAGAAATGTAATTTCCATTACGTACATTTACATGACGTAAATATAGCTTTACATTTACATTGTTTTCTTTTCAACGGCATAAAACATCAACTGAAGGGGCATCTGTTTAGAAAAGTGTCAAGAATATGATAAGCTAATTGTATTAGTGCGAAACAGAGAAATTTAGTAGCAAGTCGTGGAATTTCTCATTTATGGTAACCCAACAACATGTATTTAATATGAATCAGTAAAGTTAAGCAAAACAAAATAGCTTGGCAACTAATAGAATGCCGTGTTTTACCACATGTACCAAACATCGTTATAAAGCTACATTTAATTAATAGCACAGCCTCCAAAAATATGGGCGTAACGGCAATGATTATGTAACGGTAATGACAAAACGTAACGGTAATGACTTTCCATTTATTTAAAATAACTAATACAGCATATATAACAAACATATTTATACTTTGAATATGCTGTACAATATAACTTCAAGTTAGTGTTTACTTTTAATGTGATTGCCAATAGAAACCCACACTCCTTGCAAGCTGTGTCTGTTTTTTGTTGTTTCAGAGCTTTTACTAATTAAATCCTGATATATAAATGTTGTAGGTCTGAATAAATGTGCCATTACTGACCGACAACTGATGGGACCTGGTTTATATTTAATTGACGCATCAACTGACTGGTTAGTATGGTAATTTATCATTGCCGTTACACGATCGTCATTACCGTTACACAATTTTGTAACGGAAATGACCGTAACGGTAATGATTTTTCTTCAAAAACTCCCATTTGTCACCCCTCTGTATACAACGCATCATGAAGGTAGAATATGCAAAGACAACGTTGTAAGTGTGTCTATCTACCAATTTTGGTTTCAGTCGACCTACATACATATGGACGTGTATAAACCGTGAACGGTAATGATGCATGTAATGTGTAACCTTAAAATTCCGAATACAGACCGGTCTAGTTCTCGGCAATGACTTAAGTTGTGTTACCACCGTGTTTATTTATAAATCGGGCGCCCATAAACAGTGTTCATTGCATTAGTAGCTGAGAGTAGGAAAGGGGGGAGGTTACTCTGATTTTACTTTTTTTTTTCAGCGTAACGGTAATGATTCGATTTCGCGGGACAGATACATTAACGTCAGTATTTTTGACAACAAAAGGCAAATTATTGCAGAATAAGCTTAATGTCAATGTTAAACTATTTTAATTCAGATGCAATGTATAGTAAAGTACAAATTGACAAGATTTGAGAATTACGGGCTTGTGAACTGTGCTGATTGATGATCGGGACATGCCCATTTGGTGCACCATACATATGCCAACAACAGAAAATAATAACTAAACACACATAACAAGAATTGTAAATACTGTTTTCTTAATGGATTGGTATTATACATAGTTTCTTTACTGAAAAAAAAAATGTCCTTATAATTGTGTGATTTGTCAGTAAATTACACCGGGACACCAGATGTATATATAGAATCACTGACATACATATCTGTACATGTATCAAACCAATGAAAACTGACATTCTGATCTGCATATAAAAAATGTCATTTCGGCTAATTCTGCGCACCGGCTAATGCACAATTCACGTAATGTTTTGCCCAGCTTACGTCAGAATAAATTATGTTGATTTTGGAATAAATCAGCTGATTAACGGTATACTAAGTCACAATTTTATCCCATTCCGATAGTTTGGTAAAAAGTTATTCAGAACATGGTCAAAATGATTAGTGGTCCTGCTTACTAAATGAATAGATCAACAACAGATCTGTTAAAAAAAGCTTCATAAACCAATAATACACATGCAAATATACATTGGTTATCATTTTATTCCCGTATTATTCGCAAAACTCAAGGACAAAATGGACTGATATTTTGATCAAATTTGGCTGGGTCTCCGCTAGGCGGATACAGATAATAGACGACAGATGAAATAGTAAAAGCCATCTGTTTAGCCGTGATTATCTCGACTAAGAACTGCCTTGAATGTTCAGGGAATTTAGACGGAATATGGACATTTTCACGAAAATTATTATTAGGTGCGCAGAATTAACAGACACGATTGTAACCCCAACAAACATAGTCTCCACCCCCGCCCATATTTTGTGAGGTCACCCCCAATGAAGCAAAGAAGTCCCTCATCACCACCCCAGACCAAACATGGGTACCCTGTGTACAAATAAATTTTAGGAAGCCCACCCACTGCAATACAAATACTTAATACAAATACTGCACTTCAATTTTTGTACTTGTTTGGTCACTGTTGTTATAGTTTTCTAAATCGTGTAAACACGTGACTTTCTGAAAACACTTGTCTTAAGAAAACAACATGAATAATCAGACATGTAAAATATTGGTGTGTGCAAAGCCACATACACGGTGCGAAGCCGGGTACACTTACTTAATAGAAATACTGCACCGGCCTATATTCATGATATTTCGGGGAAAAGTCACCGCTGTGCAAATGCATGCAGTGTACCTGGATTCGCACACCTCAATTTTTTACTTATTTCATCACTGTTGTTACAGTTTTTTTAAACACATTTGACTCTCGAAAGGGGGGGGGGGGTGAATGAAAGTAGTGTCTTTTTTAAGTGGCTAAAAGCCTATATAGACAATAGTGAATAGATAACAGATAATAGCCTAAATATATAATGAATTGACTTGTTGGACTGAAAACATATATTCAAAGTGAATCTACAAGTATCGAGGTGCCACAAACACACAGAGTCCGAGATGCACCATAAATTAGAAATTAGCTATTTAAACAACAATTGTGGAAACAACATTGGTCGCGAAAACCAATGACTCGGCACAAGCACAGGCAATGTTGAATATCCCCACCCACTTGAATTCATGTTAGATTAAATACAATGGAATTATTTTAGTAGCCCTGTGGTTAAAAGTGCTGTCGAAGTCAGCACGATTCAAATATTGGTCAACAGTAATAAAGAAATAATTCTTACCTGAAATGAATGTTTCGTGTCTTGAAGCCAGTAGACTTATGTAAAATGTAGGTCAATTATTGATGCGTCTTGGGCCATGGCTGTCGCCGTATTGTCCTCTCAACTTTAGCAAATTTGCAGAAATGTACGTCTGTAGCATTCACAAATCGTCGAGTACACAATGAGTATCTGTATTACCGTATGTAGAGCTTATCAACAATGAAGACAGCAATAATTTCAAAATGTCTTGAACCAGTACGTGTAATGGCAGACACGAAATATAGTATGACGTCACAATGAAAATAAAATCGCATTTAACAACAAATAGCTGACTTTTTAAACGTAAATTTGTTATTGGTTGGTATATTACATTAAAAAAAAGTGTCCTGTGTCCAATAAATTGGACACATGACACTATGGCGTTTAGTAAAATGGTTCAAATATTGACTCTTTATGTACCGGACGTTCTAAATGAGGCTCCATACGGGATAATCTATTTAAACTAAATTTCATTGGGAAGCTATTTTTTTGCAAATTACATGCGTATTATTATTTTAATATAACCTATCAATGTTTACAGGTGTTAGCATGTTTCAATATTGAACTAACATATAGCTTGTTGGTATTGGCACACTTTCATGTTACGAAGTTTCCCGCAGCGAACCCCATTCGGCCCATCGACCGATTGTAATTATAGAACGCCTGTAACTATTTACGAGAATATAGGCGTTCTATGAAAATGTTCATTGCTAGCACCAGTGAATGTATTCTTATCACTCACTGATCATGTGCATTATGACACAAACTTTAAAGTGTTCTATATTTGCACAAGATCATAGTAAAATAACATCCAATAAAACAAAACTAGACATGTGCGAAACGTCATATTCCCAGCATAAATAGCTCAGTGGTTTATTAAATACGACCACGTGCATTAAGCGACTTTTCGTCCTATGCGACCACTTTCAATTCCTCCCGACCATTTGGCCTATATAATGTCTCTGTATTAAACAACTTTGTATGCCACAGCTGTTATGGATGTATTTGTATAACACCCCAGTAGATATACCAGTATGTACACGACTTGTATATGACATGACATAGGAAGTCCAAGCTTGTTTGAGATGGTAGATGAAAGAACAACATGACATTAAGTACAGTGTGATAATGTCATTTATTTTAAATGACATTAATGGCAAGTATTTGAAAACTGGCCGAAACTAACTAACGAGAACTAAATCTTTACAATTCCTCACATCGAAAAGGTGGGCATACACATAATTTATGGGGAGGTGGGAGGGAAATCTTTTTCTTTGTTATTATTTTTCAGGTGCGTGCCCTACGTCATCACATGACTCAGTTTTCAGGGGACGCAACTCAAGTAAACTAGCTACGGCATACAAACCGGATTATCTCCAATAATCGTCCTTTGTATGCCACAGCTGTTATGGATGTATTTGTATAACACCCCAGTAGATATACCAGTATGTACACGACTTGTATATGACATGACATAGGAAGTCCAAGCTTGTTTGAGATGGTAGATGAAAGAACAACATGACATTAAAGTACAGTGTGATAATGTCATTTATTTTAAATGACATTAATGGCAAGTATTTGAAAACTGGCCAAAACTAACTAACGAGAACTAAATCTTTACAATTCCTCACATCGAAAAGGTGGGCATACACATAATTTATACCATAGACATTGACGTACATGCTGTATGATACCCATGTACTTCAATGGCCCGCCCAACCCGAAGGACTTCCTATCTCAGTCATGATCATATTAAATGAAAAAATGCAAATATAAAGATATCATACAATAATTGAATAGACACTGGACACAACTATACATGAGGGCAAAGGAAAAGGAGTGTCGTTCAACTCAGATGGTTTTTCGACAATATGCAAGAGAATAACACAACCGGACTTGTCCGGGAGACCTACGCAACTGTTACATGACAACCTGAGATTATCAATACTAATTCCAGTATTTTGACTATTTTTTACAGATCAAGGAGTTTTAACACAATGTGTTTTTATGCTGCCATACATGTGCACCCAGATAGCTGAGGAAGGTATACAGACATGTACCTGGTACAAAGATATATCATTTTGTGCTAGTTATATGATCTGGACCATCATGTTACGGAAACGAAGGGAATAGCTCAAGCTATCACTGAGTTAAGTTGGAAATTAGACCCATGACATGGGCAGATGGACCCATAAGTGCCAACTACATGTAAATGTACACAACGAATATAACTGAACTTTTAATTACAAGCATCGCGCACAGATTAACAATGATACATACATGTATATTCACTATCCAACACTATTCACACATTGTTCACGAGTTAACAATTAACAATCTCACAATACCGAGTTATAGGCGGCAGTCTACACTGACCCGCCCCAAATGATGTAAGATTAGGCGCCAGTCTACACTGACACGCCACATATAATGTAGACATCAGAATGAAAAACAATTTAATGAATATATACATTTTCACACTGCGCCAGTCTACACTGCCACGCCAGCGAATATGTTCAGGGAGGAGAGAAGCAATTAGGGGGACCCCATGATAACACCTTATGTGTGTGTATGCACCGGACGCCAGTCTACACTGACACGTAAATGCATACACATATAGATATATGCAGCCTACTGATATATGCGGACGCCAGTCTACACTGACACGCTAGCATATATCCATAAGCACCCATTGCAAGAATACACGTACATGTTCCCGTTACTTTTGAGTGAAATTACAAGGCAATTTGCATTGCCTATAATGATTGATACATTATGGGAAGGAAGATATTGTAAAAACTGCAAATGTATAAGTACATTACGCCAGTCTACACTGACACGCACACACCTATACACTGTTCAACCAACGTGC
Source organism: Conchocele bisecta (assembly GCA_029237695.1). NCBI lineage: Eukaryota > Metazoa > Mollusca > Bivalvia > Lucinida > Thyasiridae > Conchocele > Conchocele bisecta. The sequence goes on along the minus strand of CM055265.1, from coordinate 157,724,422 downwards.
ACATGCACATGTACTCATAGCAATGGTACCAATTCAAGTTCCCATGTGATTATGTACATGGAATCGTTACCTAATGTGGGAGAGTGCATAGCATGGGGACCAACCCTTACAATTTCAACACAGGAATGCGAATGTAATTGTGCACAGCATCCGACGACCACCTGCCCATCTTACGAATGGCTTCCTCCGAATGACCCTGCAAGAGGGCTTCACTAGCTGCCCCTATACGAAAACTATGGGGCTTATACCGTGACGCATCAAGCCCCAAAAACGTCACAAGCAATTTCATCTTGTCCAAAATAAAAGAATACGTCACAGGTAACCCATTGTGGAACTGGAATAACGGACCTTGGGTGTGTTGGAAAATTTGTCTATATGCATACAGTGCGCGTACAGGGCAATATATAGAGGGTTCATCTGCACAAGAAAAATGCATGTGAATAGGAGCTGAACCCTTTTTGTGCTTGAAATGACACAATGTAACATTTAAGCCATTTAACTTGCCAGCTGTCATGAGAAACTGTGTATCAGATACCTGAATCACGCCCAACGGGTCAGTTGGAGATTGTTGGCATAATTCCCCCATTCTGAAAAACCCATGGAACGCCATAAGAAACACAGATTTTATCAGCAATTGGTAAGATTGAGTGTGTATAGCTTGGGGAATAGCATCAACCAACTGAACCAGTATTTGTTTTGTGACTGGTAGACGGGAATCTACAGTACCTTTTATGTTTTGAGCACCCTTAAGGAATTTTCGGACCAGAAATGAATCAACTGGGTCCGCAAAACCATACAATTTATGTGTAAAAACCAATAGCTGACGCATGAGATGCAATCGTGCTGGATGCATATCCAGACTGTAATAAAAAGGACAAGTAGTTAACTAAATCTGTGGACACAACCGGCAGCACAGGGTCACGATGTTGAGTAGACCAATAATCCCTAAACTGGAGCCAGCATTTCACATACGAAGTTCTGGTCGATTTCGCCATACTGGACGCCAAGACGTGCATATATGTGGAGCTCAGACCTTTAATCCGTCAACCGGAATCGGACATGGCAGTGGATCCAGTCCCGGGGCACACTGACGCGCTTTCTGAAAATCAAAGCGTGACAGACAATCAGCTACCGTATTGTCCTTTCCAGGGACATGCCTTGCACGAAACTCGATATTGTGATGCATAGCAGTAAGGACTAAGCGGCGGACAAGTCGCATGATCTCAGGGTCTTTGGATGACATTTTGTTAATAACGAACTTCGTACATTCATTGTCTGTGGAGAACATAATTCTGTGATTAGCCATCAAATGTCCCCACATCTCTACGGCGAGTACAATCGGAAACAGCTCCATCACATTGATACTCAGATGAGCCATGCTCTCTGGCCAGGAACCGCAACACCATTTACAACCAAACACAGCCGAAAAACCCCGTGTAGTGGCCGCATCCGTAGACAGGTGCAATGTGTCTGATGGTACCCAATCATCAAAGAGAAACACTGATTTGCCATTGAAACTGGACATGAAAATGGCCCGCGCAGCCAGGTCAGCCCGAGCATCCCGATTAAGACGTATCTTATACTGCGGCCTGGTCACACCTCGGGTCAGGTCATGCAGACGCCGAAGAAACGTGCGTCCTGGGACTATTACCAATTGTGGTAAAATTTATTTAGTAGTCCCAGCAGGCACTGGAGCTCCCGCAATGTCACTTTTTTCCGGTGCTGAAGTGCCTGCAGAGAGCAGCGAATCTTGGCCACCTTGTCATCAGGCAATTTCAAAATCATAGCCTCTGAATCAACCTCAATGCCATAGATGGTGATGTGAGTAGTTGGATTGACCGTTTTGTCTGACTTTAATGGTATTACCAGGTCTGCACACAACGACATAAACTGGTCCAAGGAATGCTGACACTCGTACGAGTGTGGTGCCCCGGCAAAGAAAAAATCATCGATCAGGTGACTGACATGGGCATGAAACTTAGTTTCCATTATCCAATGTAGGGCCTTGCTGAAACATTCAAATGTTTGACAGCTCGAACTCAACCCAGCTGGCAGGCAGCGGTCCATGAAGTATGAATTCTGGCCATTAGTCCCATGACACGAGAATCCAAGCAATTCATAGTCGGCTGGGAAGATGGGAATAAGACGATATGCTGTTTCAATATCGGTTTTGCTCATTAACGCGGCACAGCCAAGGCGTTTAACTATTTGGACAACATGATCTATTGACTCGTATGAGACTCGAGTAAATTCCTTGCCTATGCCGTCATTAATTGAAGAACCATCGGGATATGACAGATCATGAATGAGGCGAAATGAATGTTCGCCCTTCTTTGGAATAAGGCCTAATGGTGAACAGACCAAGTTGGGGGGTGGGGTATCAAACGGACCCAACAACCTGCCTGCGGCAAGTTCCGTCCCAATTTTTTGCCGGAGAACATCAATATTGTCTAGAGCTGAACGGTGATTTTTGCATTCCCTGAACTCGCGAGGACCCACATATGGAACTGGAAACCCAAGGGTAAACCCAGAAATTAGGAACTGTCTCTGCTCGACGTCATACCCATACAACAACTCATTGAGCTTACCAACGTGGACTGGTGTTGGGAGCGTTCCGACGGAAGGTGTATGGGTTGGGCCCCCGAAAGGGCTGGCTAAGTGGTGGTGTGTATCGCACTGGCGGAGGGGCAGTTGGTCTCGTAAACCGAGGTGCAGGAGGCATATATGGTCCGGGTGGGGTAAAACGAGCTACAGGACGCGGGACAGCTGATGTTCCCCATGCAGAAGGCCGTGGGATATACGAACCCGATGCCCGCAGCTGACCACAGCTAAATCTGGGATGGTTAGCACCACAGTTGGTGCATACATGAGTGTATGCACATTGGGATTTGGTACATCCAACCCGGCGATTGTATTGCCAGCATGTATAGTTTGATGTGGGAGCAGATGCGGGTGCGATCGCTTTTAGTGTAACGGCACGGAGCCATAACTCCTGGTGGAGCACACCCCATGGAAGTGGGCGTGACTGACGTTGTTCACGAAAACATCTGTCATAATACAAAAATGCTCTTTGCCCATAGGCCCGTGCCAGATCCTGTATCACAGACATGTATGAAAGGAGACCAGACACCGCCCCAGAGTGACGTTTCGTGTATACATCCATATAAATGGAAAAAGCTCGAAGCCATGAGTCTAGTGACAATTCTTTTGTTTTTGGTTTTGACGTCACTCTGAACACCGTGTCCGAGTCCCCCTCCAACACATTCACACTGACCTTCTCTGATACAGGACTGGGCAGCAGGAGGGATAGGTCAACAAATTTATCCTCCCAGATTTCTAATCTTAGCTTGTCCGATATATGATCAGACAAACCAAGATATAGGCAGTGGAATTTTGAGACAAGTCACATGACAATACATGATTAGGTGTGTCCGTCTGCGCACCTGCAAATGACTGTAGCGCAGAGCCGGCTGTGGAGACGGTCATTGTTGCCATGTTCTCCCGCGAATGTGTGCTGGTCGTGGTGGCGGCCGATGATGTCGTGGCATTTGTGGTGGCCGTAGCATTGTCGGCCCATTGTGTTGCCGTCGTAGCCGGACTGGCTTCCGTGCCATCAAGGCGAAATGGCGCTCCCGGCAGCAGCCCGCTTTCCACTATATTTTAGAGAAAAGCTTGCTGACAATACGATCCTCCATCGGGTCTGTGTCAGGAAGAGCGGGGGGGGGGTTCTTGTTGCACCCCCTCGTCAGGGGCAGGGTCGCGAACCCGCAGTCGTTTGGACCTGGTCTTCGGCATCCTGCAACAATTGAAACAACAACTGGCCAATAATTTTCTCCAATACTCCCAGGGATAGACAATATTTATTGAAGCAACCATGTTATGTTCGCTGCCAAAAAACAGGCAACATTGGATAATTGCAATTTCCACAATTTTCTATATATGTTTAATAGTTAAATTAATTTTATACTCAAGGAGATTGTTATAATTTTAATTGCAAAATTCAGCAATAATATTCCTTCAACAGCTGATTTTATGCTCATAACCGTGCATCACAGCACATAATACACAAACAATTGCAATTTCAGCAATTTACAATGTTAATAAAAGTTATGATAATTGTTTAATAGTTAAATTAATTTTATACTCAACATGCTCAAGGAGATCGTTATATAAATTACAAAATTCAGCAATAATATTCCTTCAACAGCTGATTTTATGCTCATAACCGTGCATCACAGCACATAATACACAAACAATTGCAATTTCAGCAATTTTCAATGTTAATAAGAGTTATGATAATTGTTTAATAGTTAAATTAATTTTATACTCAACATGCTCAAGGAGATCGTTATATAAATTACAAAATTCAGCAATAATATTCCTTCAACAGCTGATTTTTTGCACATAACCGTGCATCACAGCACATAATACACAAACAATTTCAATTACAGCAATTTTCAATGTTAATGAGTTATGATAATCAAGGAGATTTTTATAAATTGCAAATTCAGCAATTCAATTATATATAACATATGTATATAATCAAGCAGGTTGTTATAAATTGCACATTCAGCAATGTTCCATCAACAGCGGATTTTATTTTCATATCCGTGCAACACAGCACATAATACACAAACAAATTGCAAGTTCAGCAATTTTCAATGTTAACATGGTTAATAAGATGATAAAATTTTTATAACTAAATTTATACAATTATTTTGCAAATAATGAATTCAGCAATTTTCCAGCAACAACTGCAGTGGATTTAACACAGTGTACGGAGAAATCAACAATTTTTATTTCTGAAAAACATGCAGGGTAACTACATGTACATGAATTATACAAATATGCATGAAAACACATTTTATTTAAAAGCCCTCATTCAAAACACCAAGTACATGTACATGTATACAGCACACACCGACAACAACACCGAAAACACAGCAACACATAACCATATGCAATAACTGTACGGTCAGACAGACACTCCGGGACGCTACGTACAACAATGCGGCAACATGATTAGGGTGACAGCTACTTATATGTTAATGAGGAAAAACAAGCACCTGTGGGGGAGAATTGCAGACTACCAGTGTGACAAACGTAGTATGCAATCCCGTAGGCTCCGAAGATACTTTGGGTACCCGACATCAGGAGAGAGGTGAACACCGTCTGCCGTAAAGACACTGGGACCAGAAGTCCATAATCCGCCCACCCGGTGCCTCCAAAAATAGATGTGTCCCACATCTGATTCCTTCAGAAGCTTTTGTAATTGGATGTTGGCCTCCATCACATGGGAATTATACAAGTCGTAAGGTACATGATCCCGACGGAACAGCTAACAAATTCCGACTTTCTTTACACCAAGTCTGGTACGAAGGTACTGGGCATGCGACAACAGATGCTTGGCGAATAGTTCTGGGGAATAATCCGGGTCACACATATCATTAGACCCAATATCCAAGACAACAATGTCGCATCCACTGAGAATATAGTCCTTTTTATGGAGCCGGGAGAATGGGTCATTGCGTAGCAGCAGCCCCCCATAGCCAATGACGTCCACATTAAACTCGGCCTCAGGTAAACCAAGATTATGTCTGTCCGCCTGTACCTGCACAAATTGTTTTAGACGTTTTGGGAAGCTGTGCCCGAATACACACACATGCAGGGGATTTTCCATTCTAATGTGACGAATTTGGTGCTAAAAGTCGTAGGTCGTTTTTTCGCTATTTTTTATGGGGACGAGTTACCATTGGGACGAGTTGTCATTTAAATAGAAATTTCGAAGCATCGGCTTGTTCACGCTAATGATCGTGTGTTACAGCCATAACAAAAACACGCAAACAGTATTTACACAAGATCGATAATTACTTCAACTTATGTCAATGACAAAAACCCGAACTTCAACGTCCTACAGCCCCTTTTTGGTGAATAATGTTGACCGACAAATCTTTTTCTTTGTTATTATTTTTCAGGTGCGTGCCCTACGTCATCACATGACTCAGTTTTCAGGGGACGCAACTCGAGTAAACTAGCTACGGCATACAAACCGGATTATCTCCAATAATCGTCCTTTTCCTTAACGCGAACAGCGGCCAAAAAATTTGTAATCAACAGAAATGGTGGTTTGTATTAAACGACCATTAATTGACAGGATGTCACTTTCTCCACTGTCACTAGCCTCAAACGTGTGACAAACAAAGGAAACATCCCCGGTCACTCTCAAAGTATGAATGGTGCATTGTTTATGATTATTGACTTGAAACCTTGTTCTGATTCGCTCGTTTCCTTAGTGATTACTAAAGGGAATTAACTCATCGTCGCATAGCACATGGGAACAACAGGACTGGTCGCTTAGCATATGGGAAAACATATTTCACTAATTTAAAACAAATACTTTTTTTGTTGTGTACAGAATACGCAAGCATTTTTATTTCACCCAATTCCAATTTTCGTAACGATACTGGTATATACCGAACACTCCGTTAATAAATCATTCTTCTATCAACTGGTTTGGTTGTCAGTCAACGACTGATAAAAATCACTGGGACGAAACACGTCTGGTCCGAAGTGATCGCAGTCACTACTGCCTATTTGCGATTTCAGCTGGGCGACTTTATATCTCAATAACATTAAAATTATTTCATCTATTTTGATGAAATAAAGCCTGAATAATTCAAAAAAGTGCACAGTAAACATTACCGGTAGTATTCTAATGTATTTTAATATTCGCGATTTCTTGATTCCGAATGATAAACCATATAACCGGGCATACCAGTACCCGGATTTCCTTTTTTTCTGATTTTGTGTTGAGAGACCTTTGTTCTAAGCGACCATTTTCGGTGTCTCCCTTGGGTGGTCGCTTAATGCAAGTCTGACTGTATACAAAATGTACAAATAAAAAAAAAATCACACTTTCGTAAGTGACGTCAAAAAGTTTACAGCAAATGCGGCATATTATTTTAAAAAGATTTGTCAGTTGTAAATGCAAACATGTCCCATTCATTTTTAATGTTGTTCAAATTTATGTATTAACGTGCTTGCTTATCTTGACACGCTATGTTAATACCACTTAATTTTGAAATTTGTGTGTTTATGTAACCCGCCTGTCATTACTCAAGGGAAACAATGCAAAGAGACCAACAATCACGAAATTCACACCTCGTTGGGCAAACAATTCAACCAACAATGGACTTACCTGTTGTAGTTATTGACAGTAGACAGTAAGTAATAATGATCGACTGCCGGGGCTGCCGGGCGAGTTCAAATTTTCCGGACTGTTCAACATTATCACATTCGGATAGTTTGGTAAAACGTTATTCAGAATATAGTCTGATTTACTAAATTAACTGTTCAACTAAGAAACTAACCTATCATGATGTCACTGGATAGTTCTGTTTCAAGTTTAATACCAATTTTGCAATGCTGATCCAGTATGCTGTTCACCATTTTTGTTTACACTACCAGATGCGCAGCATTAGCAGAAAAGAAATGTTAATGACATTTAAAATTGTTTGGAAAGCCTTATGTGCGCAGAATTTGCCGACACCATTGTACATTGAAACACTGAAAAACAGCTGTTCCCATGATAGTTCCAAAATTGTACCTGGTAATTGCTATTTGTGACAATGACTGGAGAAATGTGGCTTATTGGTTCTGTGACCTGTGTAGTTCCTGATCAAGTAGCACACTCATGTACTCTGATAACAATCTATATTGCTTGTTAGGCATGACGGGTCGTTCATTTATGGAATTGCTAACAGTGCAGATGCTGAATCTATTCTGATCACCAAACCCATAAGCCCCATTTCTCCAGTCACAGCGGCATTTAAGTTTTGGAAGAAAAATTAATCAGAAGGATCCATATTTGGCAAATACACAGAGCCTCTGAATTTCTACATGTTTTACTGGCTTGCCCGAATTACTTGAATTCAAGAGTCTGGTAGCCTCAATATATGTGGTGTGACTGGAGAAATGGGGCCTATGTGTTTTCCGACCAGTGTAGATCCAGATCAGACTGCTTGCCCGAATTACTTGAATTCAAGAGAAACTGGGTTTGGTAGTCTCAATATATGTGGTGTGACTGGAGAAATGGGGCTTATGTTTCGCACAGTCTGATCAGGATCTATAAAAGTAGTACGATTATTTTCAGGGCTGAATATATAGTTTCGTTATTGTAAACATTCAGTTCTGATTTTGGGATTTCCCCCCATTTGTACATGTACTTCAACATGTACATGTACTTCTACAGCCCATTGACCCGGCCATAAATTACCTTAGCTGTTGATAGTCCGTTAAACCCCAACAAACAAACAAACTGATCAGGATCTGCACTGTTCGTCATTCCATCAATTTAACATCAGACCTGCTTCTAACAAGCAGCACAGATCGTTATCAAGCTACAGGAGTGTGCTATTTTATGAGGAGCTATACTGGTCACAAAACCCATAAGACCTATTTATGCAGTCACAGCCACAATGAGACACGCCATGTGATTTTGTGTTGCATTTTCAGACCGAGACGATGTGCTTCTGGATAATGAGAAACTGCGCAACATGAAGCTCTGTAAAATCTGCCTGGACAAAGAACTCTGCATCACGTTTGTGCCATGCAGGCATCTGGCGACATGCGTGGATTGCGCGAGAAAACTCGCGGAATGTCCGATCTGCCGCAAACCCATCTCGCAGGCCATGGAGATCTACTGGTCGTGAATGGGATGTGGTGGACTCGCACAGTACTCGGAATGGCTTAACCCTTTCACCTCACACAGTTGATCAGCAATGGCGGTAGTGACAGGTCGGGTGTAAATTTGCGCGCGGTAAATTGGATAGTTTAGTGCGTCATTCTCACTCCAAATGTGTTTTTTTCTATAAAAATACAAAAACAAATGTGTAGAATCACAAAACATTGGATTATATCGTAAAAAAATACAATAAAGATGATTAATTGTGTTTTTTCTCGAGAACAATAGAAGCGGGCAAAGTGAACTGACATTACTGTGAACAAAGTGTGAGCTTTGGTCACTGTCAGGTGCAAGCCATTGGTGTACTACTACATATTGTGACAGTGCGTTATACCTGGATATTCAGTGGAATAAATTGTAAAAATATATATGGACATTATATGGAGTACGTCTAGTTAAAAGGTAATATTTATCTACCATTCTCCCAGTTGAAAAATCAACAACTAGCATGTTTCATTTGGCTTTGGAATCAGACCAACAATTGAGCGATGTCAGTGACATTGAAACAGTCTCGGCATCACAATCTTTGATACGAAAACGCAAACAGTGCGCGACCTCCCCAGCCGGCACCTTGGAAGTCCAGACGTTAAAGCGTCATAACTCAGTACCGGATATAAGAATCACGCAAGTCCGCTCAACAAAACGTGCACTAACGGCAACAAAAACGCCGAAGAGTAGGACTCCCAATCTAAGCTACCCGCCTCCGCACCATTTCGCGAGATGATCATAAGTACATTCAAGGACCCATCATTCCAAGAGGGTATCTCACCAATGATAGACAACCTTGTGACCCCATTAATTGAACAGTCTATCAAACGGGCCGTTGACTCTGCCATCACAGGTGTGAGAAACGAAGTTGTAAAACCACTGGCAGAATCCAACGATAAACTAACACAGCTGGTTGAGGAACAAAATGTCACGATTCAACGACAGCAGTCCCGAATTGGGTGTCCGGTTTATTAAGGTTTACAGTAGTAGTTGTGAGGTCAGTGCACAATAAAATGTATGAATATTAGCGTAGTTCACTAATACTACCATTTCCCACCTACTGATACATGTAGATGTCTGAAAAACAAATCAACAAATGTGAATTGTGTTGTAAACTTTAGTTTTGCACTTACTAACTTCTTAGCCTCGTACAAAGTTTAGTGAAACGACCCCCAGGTCCATAAAAGTTTTAGAAAAATGACACCAAAATAGCTGGTTGCCGTTTCACTAAACTTCGTACGACTAAAATGTTTGTAAGTACAAAATTATGATAGTCTATAAATTTCACATTAACAATGTGTTCTTGTAAACAATTATTGGATTTAAATTTATTGAGCATAGGCAGCTGCAGCCTATGTCAATAAATGTAAATCCATCAATTGAAATTAACAGACTATTCTAAATCTGCACTTACGAACATTGTAGTCGTACAGTTTAGTGAAACGGTCCCCTGATGGTTTAGACAAAACTAACTTGGTAAAACAGTTATGAAATGTACATGTATGACACTCATCTACATTAATAATTCAATGTGGGGACATTTTTACTGACCATTTACGACAGGTGAATGATTAACTCTTACACCGCTATATTATTTTTTTGTCGATTGCAGTTTATTTTATATAATTACTGCATCAAACTTTGCTAACTTTCTAGCACCACGTACACTGTGGTTAAAAATCAGTAGCCCTGTGATGTTGTTAAGAAATCTATCGGACACCTTAGTCAATGGATTTACTGGTGAAGTTGTGTGATGGTCAACCTGCCGCACAGCGCCAGCGGTTACCCCACTGGGAGAGGAGCATGATATAATCGCGTGTTTTCGTCTTGCAATATCACGAGATAATACTTCGCATTTTCGCGATCAACCTTTGCGCGATATCGCGAGATTGTAATATGTAAGAGGACATGTAAAAATAGTCTTAGGAGATATTTCTCATGTGCTGCTGAAACATGTTTTATTAGAACAAATGTGGGCAAACAACAATATTTCTTGACAAAAAAAACCAACATAGTTTGACAAAAGCATGATAATCGTCGTCTGAAGAGAAGATTCCAATGTGCTAACAATACATGTTTATTAGGGAAAAACACATATTTTGTTATGTGTTATTGGTTACTGCATCGCCTGTTTTTTGGGGGGAATTCTGCACCTCCGACGTTAAATTTTCGACGTCATAAATTTACGGAATAATTATGTGCGAAAGATAATTCCATAGCCAAATCTTACTACATAAAGTTCTATTTTATTCCATGCGTGATAGTGTCGCGAAATGGATAAACATGTATTGAGTAATTGATCGTAAATGTGTGTCTCTGTTGAAATTGCGTCGGCGTGTAATCAAAGGTCAGCTTGTTTGTGGGGTGAAAGGGTTATGCGATTTCAACTACTGTGTGAGTTTAAACATAGTTTATTGCATATAAATACAATAGGCTCGGGCTACAAGTTCTCTCAACATTAGTTACAGCCCTCACCTAAGTGTTACAAAGTACAATAATTCAACAGCAATGGCGATACATGAATACATGTATACAGGCATATAAACACGGATACAAACTAATAATCAAGCGATAAATATATGTTTACATAATGTATGGAAAGAAAACGGACAGAAAGGTAGAGAAGAGGTGGATAGTGAGATATGAGATTTGGAGAAAGAATAAAAGTTGTTTTTGTCGCCAAGTACATATATTACATGAGCAAATCCATCAATGTATTAGTTCTAGTTGCAATAAATTTCAGTGATCATTAATAACCGGTGGTTGTGGATGATATTGGCAAATCGAATGGAATACATCGGATATGGATTACGTTACATACATCTATCAACGAAGTTACTCAAATCGTTTTGTAGTTTTAATATAATTTTGTACAGAATTGAAGATAATAATATTGTTTTCATTGTTTTGTTCAGGTATGCCGTTCAAAAGCATGTGCGCGTTCAGGTTATGAAATCGTTGCAGTGACTGGCGTAGAATGAGACGCTGTGTATGATATTTGTTGCATTCAAAGAAGTAATGTTCAGCGTCTTCTACAATTTCGCTACACTCGCAGTAGGGAGTTTCTCTGATATGGTTATTGCAAAGATCGGAATTGAGACTGCTACATTTATTACGAAGTCTTGCATGCATAACTGACGAAAACCTGTCTCCCACTAAGTAATATGGTGGTATTTCATATTGAGTGTATAATTGTTTGGCGCATGCTGTTTTAAAGTGTCTAAGACTATCTACATTTCTCATTGAAGGATCAGTTTCATTCCAAAGTTGTACCACAGATGGTATAAATGATTGTTTGTATACTTCCAGTCGAGTAGTCGGACGGGCATTTATATCAAATTGGTTTCTAAGGTTGTAACGTTATTAACAGTGGAAGGAATCAGGTTGGAGATATAACTAGGTACTTGATTGTTGGTTGCTTTGTACATGATCGCAAGCTTTTGAATACTACGTCGAACAGATAAAAGTTGCCATCCAACTTCTTTCCTTAAATTATCAAGTGACACTGACCGTGTTAAACCGGTTACTATTCTCGCAGCTTCATTCTGAATTTTTTCCAATGAATCTTTTTCATATTCTGTACATCCATCCCAGACCGACGAAGCATATTCGAGTATAGGTCTCATATAAGATATATATTTGGTTTAAAGACTGTCTGCTTATCTTAAATTTTAGGTTTCGCATTATTCCCAACACTCTCGCAGTCGAATTAATTATATTTTGTATATGTGTATGCCATTTCCCTTTATTGCTCAGCGTTAAACCGAGATGTTTATGGTCGTCGACAAAGGTTATAGGCGTGTTTTGAAAGATTAGGTTTACAGGTCGATCGAGTAGTCTTAGGGTTAAAAGCATCGCTTCAGTCTTGTTAGGATTGAAACTGACCAACCATTGTTTAGCCCAGTCAGCAATAGTTAGCAGGTCATAATTTATTATGCCTTCTAGGTCATCAGTATTTGTTGTGGAAAATGATAGAGAACTGTCGTCAGCAAATAATCGAACAATACTTAGTAGATGGTCAGTTATATCGTTGACATATATTAGAAATAGTAAAGGACCGAGCACCGAGCCTTGCGGTACGCCAGCAGTTATTAACTTGGTATCTGAGATTGTGGACCGTATTGATACAGACTGTTTCCTATCCGACAAGTAGTTTTCGATCCAGTGTAAGATACAACCATTTAATCCATTTTGCCGTAACTTAAATAGTAATCCCATATGCCATACTCTATCGATAGCCTTAGAAATATCACAAAATACTATACATGTAGATTGCCTTTCATCAAATGCCTGACATATTTGATGGTGAATGTCTATAAGTTGGTATACCCCCGTAGAATGGCCTGGTATAAAACCAGATTGTCTATTGTAAATCAAATTCTGTGAGTGCAAGTGATTATATATATGTTTAAACATTATTCTCTCCATTACCTTACCTAGACAGCTTAATAACGATATAGGTCGATAATTTGAAGGCGTCTGCGGACACCCTTTTTTAAATAAAGGAATTACATTTGCCAATTTCCACGCCATCGGAAACTGACATTCATTGACAGATCTATTGAAGAGGATCGCTAGAGGTTTTGAGACAGATGTAATAGTTCCTTTTATCATTCTATGACTAACTAAATCGTGTCCACAAGCTTTATTAGTTTGTAAAATCTTTATAGTATCTCTGACCTCAGATTCGTTTATATTAATCATATCAAGAACTTGGTTAGTTTTTAATTCAAGCGGCGGTAAAGTAGAGTTGCTATCGTCAACCGTTGATATTGAAACGAAGAAGTTGTTTAGACAATTAGCTTTTTCAACATCAGAAAAACAGACAATTTCACTATTACCGTCAGTCGTTTTTAAAGGTGGAATAGTTCCACTTGATTTGCTATCTTTCACAAAATGTCGAACTAGCTTCCAGAAGTATCTTTTGTTATTTGAAAATGATTCTGTTAAATTAAACTCTATGTCATTGTAAAATGCTTCTCTTGCATGTTTTTTCATATTATTAACTTTGTTCCGAGTTGTTTTGTATTTATTCCAGTCGTCCACCCTTCCAAATTGTATTGCTTTCTTACGTAATTTGTCTCTTAATTTGCTTATTTTACGAATATCGGAATCATACCATGGTTTATCGTTAGGCCGTACTGTGACTTGACTGCATGGAATGCATCGCTTAGCTAGCTCAATGAATTTAGATGTAAATATATTAGATGCATCATCTACACTGCCATTATTTAAATTTGTCCAATCAGTGTTAAGCATGAGTTCGTTAAGTTTAACAAAGTATGCTCTTTTATAGTTCCATACAGTTCGTTTGTATGAAGTATTGTGTGAACTATCAGCAGGTATAATGACACATGTAGCCTTATGATCGCTTATGTCTGGCAAAACAGCCAACACATCGCTTTTGAGAATGTTCTGTTCTTGGTTAACAATAATTGGATCTAACAAGGTTGAAGTAGTAGCTGTTTCACGCGTTGCGGATGTAATTATGTTTTTCAATGAATTCATAATCATAACATCTTTTAATTTGTGGTTATGTACATTTAATTGATCTTCATTTAGATCGCCAACAATAATGATATTATTTGTTATATCACATACCAATTCTATATTGCGATTGAACAGTTCCCAAAATTCTATATTGGATGAAAGGGGGGCGGTAAATCGTGCCAATCAAAAATGTCTTGCGGCTTGTTTTAACCTGAATCCAGACAGTTTCATCCCAAAATATTTCTAAATTCTGCATTCTATTTGCTAACAAATGGTCTGCAACATATACTAATATTCCCCCAGAATGTGGCGACTTGTCCTTTCGGAATGGTAGGCTATACCCATTAAGTTGTAAACTGCTGGTTTCTATAGCGCCCGTTAAGTGAGTTTCTGTAAAACATAGAATATCAAAATCTGTGAAAGTGTCCTCGATATAACTCACCTTATTACGGATACTTCTTATATTTAAATGTAAAATTGAAAAACATCCACTCTCATGTTCAGGCCCTGGGTTTTCTTTCTACATCACCAGATATCAGTAGCAAAATAAAAGATACTATTGTTAGACACATATTTAGATTGAGTAATAATCTGGGGCTCTACAATTAGCTAGTTTACTCAAACAATTACCTATATCCGTTAAAACATTCAATAATATATTGAAAATATTTAAATATATTGTAGACGCAATGCATATCGGACGTTTCCTACAATTAAAATTACCTATGGCAGCCCTCCAGGAAGTTATATCATTACCCATTCGGCTTTTTAGTTACATCAGCTAGGTGGATGGCCGCCATAGGTGTCCACATTGCCAACCTCATCCAACCGCACCGGATAATATGTATATTCTCAAGTCCCCCCAATATAGTGCATGCACATATAATAGTGACATTCAGACGACAAAGAAGTTTGACTGATAGACAGAAGACAAAGCGAGTAAGAAACACAGAGACCAGTAGAACAGCAACAAGCTGATATGAAAGCGCACATGTAACATACATTTTGCTAACGTGTGATTATGTTTATTTGGCGGGATTGATAGTTCAATGAGCCACTCTCATCTCCAATATAAACTGCTAAGTAATCCGTGTTGAATATAAGTCAGTTAACGACCAGATTAGACTAGACCCCGATCAGATCATGTGTCGAGCAGACCAGAGGCCACCCTGGTCGCTCATGCATTAATTCAGAAGTATAATGCTTTCTGTATTGCTATAATAATACAGGCGTAAAAAACGCTCACATGTGTCACTGAGTAAAAACGATACATTTCATTTTATTTAGCACAATTGTATCACAGTATTGGGAACAAAATTCACTCACGTTCATCTCGAAACTATCAAGTGACAGGTAAACAACAAATTACATGAGTGACCATTACATAGTGGACATCCCGTGCAGATCAGATACGGCAATGCAAATAGTGGGGAAAATGACCCTACATGCATGACAAGTAGTGGGGGAAAAACGGCCTACATGCTTCACAAACCAGTATGGGCCCAGACAAGCTTAGCCACAGATGGGTAATAAGATCTGGGCACACTCTGTGTGTTAGTTCTCAATACAGAACACCAGTCTAGTTTATTAAAGTATGACGTGGCATGACAGCATCTAGTGAATGTATGAACCATTCGTCGTTTACAAATAATTTATACCAAAGTAGAATGCATGATCTGATCAGGGTATACACTGTTGTTAGTTCTTAAAACAAAATATCAGTCTTGTTTTATCAAAGTATGACGTGACGTGACAGTACAAGTAGTGTGCAATGAACACAAGATTTACAACCCGTGTATACCAAGATCAGGATATACACGAATGTATATTCTAATCAGGATATACGCCGTTTGTTACTTCTTTAAACGGAACAACATACAGGTTTATTGGAGAAAAACGTGACACGACATAACGACAGAACGAGTAGTGGATAAATGAACCATACATGGTGTATAACCAGTGTATACCCAGACCAGCATGTACACGAATGTATAATCCGATCAGGGTGTACGCTGTTTGTTACTTCCCAGAACGGAACATCAGCCAGGTTTTTTGAAGAATGACGTGACATGACGAGTAGTGGATAAATGAACAATACATGATTTACAACCAGTGCAGACCCAGATCAGCATATACACGAATGTATATTCCTATCAGGGTGTACGCTGTTTGTTACCTGTTAAAACGGAACATCAGCCAGGTTTATTGAATAATGACGTGAAATGACATGACGAGTATTGGATAGATGAACATACATGATTTACAACCGGTGTAGACCCAGATCAGCATATACACGCATGTATATTCTTATCAGGGTGTACGCTGTTTGTTACCTCTTAAAACGGAACATCAGCCAGGTTTATTGAAGAATGACGTGACATGACATGACGAGTATTGAATAAATGAACGATACATGATTTACAACCAGTGTAGACCCAGATCAGCATATACACGAATGTATATTCTTATCAGGGTGTACGCTGTTTGTTACCTGTTAAAACGGAACATCAGCCAGGTTTATTGAATAATGACGTGAAATGACATGACGAGTATTGGATAGATGAACGATACATGATTTACAACCGGTGTAGACAAAGATCAGCATATACACGCATGTATATTCTTATCAGGGTGTACGCTGTTTGTTACCTCTTAAAACGGAACATCAGCCAGGTTTATTGAAGAATGACGTGTGGTGACATGACATGACGAGTATTGAATAAATGAACGATACATGATTTACAACCAGTGTAGACCCAGATCAGCATATACACGAATGTATATTCTTATCAGGGTGTACGCTGTTTGTTACCTCTTAAAACAGAACATCGGCCAGGTTTATTGACGAATAACGTGACTACATGACGAGTATTGGAAGAGTGAGCGATACATGATTTACAACCAGTGTAGACCCAGATCAGCATATACACAAATGTATATTCTTATCAGGGTCCACGCTGATTTGTTACATGTTACCTTCTTAAAAAACGGAACATCAGCCAGGTTTATTGAAGAATGACGTGACTACATGACGGAGTATTGGAAGAGTGAGCGATACAATGATTTCCAACCAGTGTAGACCCAGATCAGCATATACACGAACGTATATTCCTATCAGGGTGTACGCTGTTTGTTACCTCTTAAAACGGACAACATCAGCCAGCTTTATTGAAGAATGACGTGACTACATGAACGATGTTGGAAGAGTGAGCGATACATGATTTACAACCAGTGTAGACCCAGATCAGCATATACACGAATGTATATTCTTATCAGGGTTTACACTGTTGTTACCCTCTTAAAACGGAACATCAGCCAAGTTTATTGAAGAATGACGTGACATGACATGGCGAGTATTGAATAAATGAACGATACATGATTACAACCAGTGTAGACCCAGATCAGCATATACACGAATGTATATTCTTATCAGGGTGTACGCTGTTTGTCACCTCTTAAAACGGAACATCAGCCAGGTTTATTGAAGAATGACGCGACATGACATGACGAGTATTGAATAAATGAACGATACATGATTACAACCAGTGTAGACCCAGATCAGCATATACACGAATGTATATTCTTATCAGGGTGTACGCAGTTTGTCACCTCTTAAAACGGAGCATCGGCCAGGTTTATTGAAGAATGACGTGAAATGACATGACGAGTATTGGAAGAGTGAGCGATACATGATTTACAACCAGTGTAGACCCAGATCAGCATATACACAAATGTATATTCTTATCAGGGTGTACGCTGTTTGTTTCCTCTTAAAACGGAACATCAGCCAGGTTTATTGAAGAATGACGTGAAAAGACATGGCGAGTATTGTATGAATGAACGATACATGATTTACAACCAGTGTAGACCCAGACCAGGATATACACGAATGTACACCCTTCTCAGGGTGTACGCTGTTTTTTCCTCTTAAAACGTAACATCAGCCAGGTGTATTGAAGAATGACGTGACATGACATGACGAGTATTGAATAAATGAACGATACATGATTACAACCAGTGTAGACCCAGATACAGCATGTACACGAATGCATATTCTTATCTGGGTGTACGCTGTTTTGTCACCTCTTAAAACGGAACATCAGCCAGATATATTGAAGAATGACGTGACATGACATGACGAGTATTGTATGAATGAACGATACATGCTATACAACCAGTGTAGACCCAAGACCAGACATGACACGAATGTATAATCCGAAAACAGGGTGAACGCTGTTTGTCACTTCTTAAAATGGAACATCAGCCAGGTTTATTGAATAATGACGTGACATGACGAGTAGTGGATAAATGAACGATACATGATTTACATACAACCAGTGTATCCCCAGATCAGATATACACGAATGTATAATGATCAGGTGTGTACGCTGTTTGTCACTTCTTAAACCAGAAAATCAGCCAGGTTTGTTGCAGAATGACGTGACATGACATGACGAGTAATGGATGAATGGATGATACATGATTTACAATCAGTATAGACCCAGATCAGTATATAACCGAATGTATATTCAGATCAGGGTGTACGCTGTCTGTCATTTCTTAAAGCGGAAGCAGGATCCCAGACGGCTTCCCTTCGGATATTGAAATATCGCATGTGAAGGGAAGGATGGGATTCCAAAACAGCTGACTACATATTTACGATGTTCATCGCAAATCTCACTGCGAAACCGAAATGTGAGATCCAGGACGGACTGGTCAGTACTCCAACACCAAGTGGGCGGCTTTCTTCGCGAATATGGTTATATATAAACAAGTCATAATGCGTTGAAATGAGAATAGTTATACTGGCTGCACGGTAGGCAGTGTAGACCCCGTTCACTGGCGTAA
Source organism: Conchocele bisecta (assembly GCA_029237695.1). Taxonomy (NCBI): domain Eukaryota; kingdom Metazoa; phylum Mollusca; class Bivalvia; order Lucinida; family Thyasiridae; genus Conchocele; species Conchocele bisecta. Next base: position 157,705,353 of record CM055265.1, on the reverse strand, counting down.
GGGGGCGTGAGTACTCATATGCTCGCGTTCGCTCTCGCGACGGACAACGTGCGGTGGGGGTCGATTTTGTCTCCCAATTAGGTCGTTGATGTCATATTCTGTGCGAATTTTGGCTGGTCGATCGTCTGGTGACTGTTTGGCGTAGATCGTTCCAGAATGACACAATATGCCCGGATCGTCTCAGACGTGTTAATTCCTGTACTACCGAGTAGTTGTGGCGCGTTAAATCTTCAATATTGTCTGTTTGGTGTGGTATTTGTCAAATTTGATAAGGAAACTTCGCGTACCACGAATCATTTGACTAACTGGGTGGCACCTGTCGATCTGATCAGAGGTTATGGGTGCAATATCAGATCCAGGTGTCGCCTTTAATACCGACTCGTTTATAAACTTCACGGTGTGTTCAGTTATCTCAGCTTCGGTGGCGTTAGGGGGGCCGGTCATCATATTAGATATCCGCAAGTTGTTTCGGCGGCCATACTGTTCAAGGTCATTCACGGATAACTTGAGCTCGTCAAGTTCTGTGCCTACAAGGGTCACGAGACATCTCGACCCCAGGACATCTCGGCCCAGGACATCTCGACCCCAAGACATCTCATCCCAGGACATCTCGACCCCAGGACATCTCGACCCCAGAATACCCAAGACATTTCGACCCCAAGTCAATGTTTGCCATATAGGTGTGAAAAGTATTTTACAGGTAGCCAGTGAAAATAAAAATATATTGTCTCTGCTTATCGATAAAATAAGCATGGAATTGACAAGAATACATATTTTTTAAAGATTTATTATGAATTCATAACGTAATATAACGACATAACATACACAATGTATATATCTGTGTGTGTGTTTCCAGCCCTCACAACAAGAGTGTGTGAAATTCGTGAAGTCTAATCAGGGCCTACACTCTCCACGTTGCTAAAACGAGTGTTAACAGTTAGCAAGGAGACACACACACACATATATAATAATCCAAGACAGTGAGCACATACAGCACTTAGTTTTACTGTTCTTTACATCCTAAAACGAGTATTAACAGTTATCATGGAGACACACACATATATAATCCAAGACAGTGAGCACATACAGCACTTAGTTTTACTGTTCTTTACACCCTACATGCCGTACACTTCGGCAATCTCCCGGAGGAAGTCCTCGCACACAATGTCATGATCGTCATAGCGATCCCACAGTACACTGATCCGGGCGTCCATGCTGACGTACACTGCGCGGCGATGGCGTCCAGGGCGGACTCGGACACCAGCTGCATCTGGAGGTTGACGAGGCTGGCCTCACGACGCAGTAGACGGAGGAGAACGTACATCGTCACTGGGCCGCGTCCCGCTTTCCCGTTCATACGTCTGTGCCATCCTGAAAATAATGAAACAACATTTTATTGCATATATATGTTAGTGTAATCAATAAAACATTAAATTTTACGTTTTTAATTATATATTCCCGTATTAAATGTTGAAATGAGGCAATACATGTGCACAAATATTTAGAGTCCATTTAATTCTGATCTTATTATTTGTGCATACCTTCTGTGTCGTTGTTCGTACGAACGGTCTGTCGGTAAACCGACCACTCGTCCGGGGACCACAGGGAGTTGTCCAACCACTGGTCGTCCACGTACTGGAAGAGGCTAGTAACCGGCTCGGAGCTGCCATCGGACCGGTCACGCAGCCTCTCGAACGCTCGTGGGATGTCGCGTCCTCGCAGGAACGGTAGAGCCAGTAACTTCCGGATGATGTTGTGGACCCCCTCTCGCCGTTGGTAAGTAGCCTGCAGACCGACTTCCTGGACCCGTCGCTGCAGCGCCTGAGCCCAGTGGAAGCCACATCCTTTGAGAGCGGTCCCGGGAAACACGTCTCGAAGGGCCTGCCACATTCCTAAAAAAATATGAACATAGCACGTTTCGTCATGTGATTATGTACATCTGCGTAATTGATCAAAATATAGTTTGCGTAATTGATCCCAAATATATATAGTTTGCGTAATTGATCCAAATATATATAGTTTGCGTAATTGATCGTTTGCAATGGCGTCAATATTCATATGTATAATATATCATCACACTAGTATTGGTCTCAACATACCTGCTTCAAAGTCCATGCAGAAGCTCTCAACCAGCGGCGCCTCGTCCAGGATGTCGACGATCTTCTTGAGAATCTGTGAAAATAAACAAAAAATCGCTTTATTCCCGTACAGGTATAAAATTGTAAGGTAATTTAAAATGGTAAGGTATCTTAGTATCTTTTCTTATATAAAAGTTTCTTTTTCATAAATGGTTATATATGTGTACTCTCTATTTAATTATACTTACGGCCACATAGTCCTGCTTCCGTCGACGGGACATAAGGACGAACATGAGCGGAAGTTGCTTCATGATGTCGCCTTGTCGTAGAAACGCGTGGATCGACCACAGCTGGGCAAACGGTTTGCTGACCACTCGGAATGTCCCGTCCAGGTACCATTTCCTGTATCGTTGTAGCAGACGAAGTTGGTCGGCGGTGGCGTACATCATGTGACGTTCGTCTCCCAAACGTACGTCGCCTACCAGGAAATCATCCCCCACGTAGTCGGTGTTCAACTATAAAAATATGTTTTTATTATAATAATACTTACCATTTTTTATCATGAAAAAAACGAAGTGTGTAGTACACAATCTTAATATATCAGAGCTCAAGTTATGTTGCGTAATTTGACAAATATTATTATACAATAATAAGTATATTTTGCTCTCTCTCTCTCTCTCTCATTACCTCAAAGTCTAATGATGTAGGTTCTTTTGGCCGCAGTTGTTGTCGTGTCCTATTCAGCGTTCGATAAAGTGTCAGTGGGCGTGGAAGGTTGAATTCCCCCGTCTCGAAAGTGTCTACCATCATGTCGTCTACCACTCGTCCGGCGGCTGCGTGGACGTCCCTGACGGCCTCTAGTTTAATCTGAATTAAAACATATAAAATGTAACGTTCCTGAAAATAACAACGTAAATGATGTCAATGATAACGGACAAACGGAAACATATCACAACTTTGTTTTAACAATGCCTTACGTCTCGTTTAAGGGTAACTTTCTTCTTCATCAGTGGATCGGCCGGGTGGTTGTGAGTAGCTGGCCCTGTCGAGAAGATGTCACCCCGCTGTGTCACGTTGGCGTAGCATATCTTGTCCTTTCTGCGCGAACTGCATCGCCACTGGGTATTGGAACTCGTCTGTCCCTGCAATGTAAAAAATGAGACGATTCTAACGCACTCCCAACTTGCCTATTTTTTTTTTATATTTGACACATTTACACTAAAAAATTAACAATTCAGTTAATTCAATCAATTTTTTTCCTTACCTTAATACAATACGAAAATCCATCAGATGACACCAGTTTCTTCTTCTTTCGTATGGTACCCTCCTCCAAAATGTCGTACTCGACCTCGTCCGTAGCTTCGAGCACTGTGGTAGTTAGCGCAGCATCTCCTAGTGACCTGTTGGTGAGAGGTATAAAACATTTCGTGCTACATAAACTTATTTTATGGAATGACGCACTTATTTTATGAAATTACGCAAATGTACAAAATCGTTTTATTAATTTTGCTATTTTAAAACAGTACATGCGTTATTGTGGATTTATTTCATGGGTAAATATATACGTCTCGGTGATTGACGAAATGTCAACCGCTTCGTCACGCGTGACGTCGAATGCGCTGACAGGATCTGAAATGTCAACCGATTCATCTCGCGTGACGTCGAATGTGCTGACAGGATCTACCTCTCCGGGCGGGTCGAATGGGGGGATAACGTAGGTTGTATTCAGCGCGCTGTCTGGTGTAGTGTCGTCAGCCTCAGCTCGCATACATACATTGCAGGTGAACTCCAATGTGATGAGCCGTTTCTTGGCCCTGTAGTAGTCAGTTTGGTCAATACCTAAAACATACATATTCAGAAAATTGAAAATAAAAATAAATAAAAAATATATATATATTTTCCGATACTAAAATATGTATCTTTCGTTTTCATGATACTTGAAGCAAAAACTAATTTCATTTTTCATGAAAAGCAATTCAAAATAGGTCGGTTTACATGATTATTCTTTAATCCAGTTTGGCACACTTCAAACCACGGCGCCGTCCGGTGACACGTGTGGGTGTTACAATGTGATTAACTTATTTATGATGCATCAGACTGCAATTCCCTTTGAAGTGCCGAAAATGTATTTAATGAATATATATTATTCTGAAATTCAACATATTATCATGATTATATCAACTAACTTACTACCAATGTACTTACCGGTGTAGCAGTGTTGTATCATTTCAAGTTTAAACTATTCTGATCTCAGATTTATTACTATTGAAATTCTGATGTACTTACCAGTGTCTCGGGTTTCTAAGGCTTCTAAACTATTACATCATACTTACCAGTGTATTCTACACTATTATATTATACTTACCAGTGTTGCATGTACGATGCTGCCACTTTTCGCAGACATCGCACGAGATAGCATGTTGTAAACGACGCACGGCAACGCCACATTCAATACATAAGTCGGACGTGTCTGACATTATGACAGACGTATGCACAAACGTATGCGAAGACTTAATATTGATACAATATTTCTGTAGGTATATATACGTTCTAGCGGAAAATGAGCAAATGTTGAGTGAATATTGTGTGAAATCTATTAAACTTGCACACCAAAGATGTGGTACCCATAATCTGCCGTAATTAACATGATTACCTATATTAAAGGATTTAATCGATGTATTCCGAACGCAGTTTGCTTGTACAAACATTTAGCTTGACTGGCGATTAGCTTCTTTGATGATGTATCCCTTTCATGTGTTATTAACGACACAAATTAATTATGGTGAACGGCCATCAAATATTTTAAAACATTGATTGACATCGATTAAGTAATTTCTATTATACTTACACCACCGCATTCAAAATCTACATTCAAAATGTTTTAACAAAAATATACTATCATAATTTTGCATATTGTAACAAGAATTTTAGTCAATTTTCAGCAATTTACAAAAGAACATAGTAGTTCACATTCATACACATCATATACATCGTGATTATTCCAAAAGAATAATATTTATAATTATTTGTATCATATACATGCGTGCATTGAATACACATTTTATATTTGGGGTCGAGATGTCCTGGGGTCGAGATGTCTCAGCCTTTTTGGGCCATCTGGGGTCGAGATGTCCTGGGGTCGAGATGTCTTGGGGGTGGACTTGGGGTCGAGATGTCCTGGGGTCGAGATGTCTGGCAGCCCATACAAGGTCGTGCTCCGACTCTAGCTCTGATATTTGACATGAACAGCTGGTGAAATTTTCATACCAAATCCGCATTTATTATGAAAATTTCATCATCTTTCGACGTCAATTACTGAAAATATCAGTTTCTGCAAATATATTTCATGAAAAATCACACATGTTCCCCAATATTACCTGACAAAGGTTCCGTAAATGACATAGACAGCGGATGAAATTTTCATAGCAAATCCGCATTTATTATGAAAATTTCATCATCTTTGGACGTCAATTACTGAAAATATCACAGTTTCTGCAAATAAATTTCATGAAAAAACACACATGTTCTTAGCTACAAAATCACATGTCTCATATATTAAAAAAAATAGCTATCAAAAAATTATTAAGGTTTACAGTAGTAGTTGGGAGGTAACTTCATTAAACAGTGCACAATAAAATGTATGAAGACTAGCGTAGTTCACTAATACTACCATTTCCCACCTACTGATACATGTAGATGTCTGAAAAACAAATCAACAAATGTGAATTGTGTTGTAAACTTTAGTTTTGCATTACTAACTATTCTTAGCCTAAGTTTAGTGAAACGACCCCCAGGTCCATAAAAGTCATAGAAAAATGACACCGAAATAGCTGGAAGCCGCTTAACTAAACTTTGTACGACTAAAATGTTTGAAGTGAATTAGTAGTCTAAATTTACATTACAATGTCAGTCAAATTTCACATTAACAATGTGTTCTTGTAAACAAGTATTGGATTTACATTTATTGAGCATATGCTGCATATGCAGCCTATGCTCAATAAATGTAAATCCATCAATAGAAATTTACAGACTATTCTAAATCTGCACTTACGAACATTTTAGTCGTACACAGTTTAGTGAAACGCCCCCCCCCCCCCCCTCCCCCCCCCCCCCCCCGGTGGTTTAGCACAAAACTAACATCTTTTAGTTATAAAATGTACAATTAAACAAGAAAATGTGGCCTGTCTGTTGCGACGGCGTAAATTAACAGTAGGGGTTCATCCTTATAGGAATCACAATTTGCCTGGTTTGGCCCTCAAGTACGTTTTTATCTTTGGCTCTTGTTACCTGGGAGTTGAATTGGGTTATTGCCCATCATAAAAGTAGTAAGATTATTACTGATCCTATTGCTTTTGAGAGTGGCCAAGTAATTCTGGTGTGGCGAGGACCTGGCATCAGATCAGGATTATTCTGATTTCAGGGCTGAATATATAGTTTTGTTATTGTAAATATTCAGTTCTGATTTTGAGATTTCCCCCCCCCCCATTTGTACATGTACTTGAACAAGAAATAAACAAGGCTCCGGTGGCAGATTGGAGAAACTCCAACAATATTCTTAACCGGACCCATGGATGGACACAGTCCAAACACTATATGCCTCCCGACATCGGGGCAGACCACACCGACAGGATGGACTGTACTTGCAATCTCTATATATCTGATATTGCCTTTATCATGTGCCAATTATATAGCGCCAAATATGGCCTTGTAATATGCTGTTATTACAAATCGGCCACATGTCTCATTTCTCCAGTCAGGCCAGCACGATATTGCAGCAAGCAAGGATTTAACTGAGGTCATGTGTTGTTTGTTTGTTGGGGTTTAACGGCCTATCAATAGCTATAAAGGTTATTTAAGGCCGGGTCAATGGGTTTAGTACTAAATCCCATATATTACCTGACAAAATTTCTGTTTGTTTGTTTTGTTTGTTTGTTTGTTTATTGGTGTTTAACGGCCTATCAACAACTGAGGTCATGTAACGCCGGGTAAACGGGTTCAATCCCGTTTTAACCGGGGGAGGGGGAATCTTGGCCCCTTCCCTAAAATAGGATTACGAATAATCGTAATACTCACATAAGGGGTATAACCAGATTCAACTGTCGCATACAAATTGCTAAAGACGTATGTCAGGGCCAAACCAGGTATCCATTCGGAATTCCGGAAAGGATGAACCCTGATCGTTAAATTACCCATCGCATGCTCCAACCTGCCACCCAAATGACATGAACAGTTGGTGAAATTTTCATAGCAAATCCGCATTTATTATGAAAATTTCATCATCTTTCGACGTCATTTATTGAAAATATCAGTTTCTGCAAATATATTTCATGAAAAATCACACATGTTCACCAATATTACCTGACAAAGGTTCCGTAAATGACATAAACAGCGGATGAAATTTTCATAGCAAATCCACATTTATTTTGAAAATTTCATCATCTTTTGACGTCAATTACTGAAAATATCACAGTTTCTGCAAATAAATTTCATGAAAAATCACACATGTTCTTAGCTACAAAATCACATGTCTCATATAAACAAAATAGCTATCAAAATTACCGACAGTGAAATGATCTGGGTGTCCAGTTTATTAAGTTTACAGTAGTAGTAGGGAGGTCAGTTTCATTAAACAGTGCACAATAAAATGTATGAAGATTAGTGTAGTTCACTAATACTACCATTTCCCACCTACTGATACATCAACATCAACAAATGTGAATTGTGTTGTAAACTTTAGTTTTGCACTTACTAACTTCTTAACCTCGTACAAAGTTTAGTGAAACGACCCCCAGGTCCATAAAAGTCATAGAAAAATGACACCAAAATAGCTGGGAGCCGCTTAACTAAACTTTGTACAACTAAAATGTTTATAAGTGAAAAATTATGATTTATGAATTTCACATTACCGCTAACAATGTGTTCTTGTAAACAATTATTGGATTTACATTTATTGAGCAAATGCTGCATATGCAGGCTATGCTCAATAAATGTAAATCCATCAATTGAAATTTACGGACTATTCTAAATCTGCACTTACGAACATTTTAGTCGTACGAAGTTTAGTGAAACGCCCCCCTGGTGGTTTAGACAAAACTAATTTGGTAAAACAGCTATAAAATGTACATGTATGACACTCATCTACATTACTAATTCAATGTGGCAACCTTTTTTTACAGATCATTTACGACAGGTGAATGATTCACCCTTACACCGCTATATTATTTTGTTGTTGACTGCAGTATATTTTATATTTTCCATTTTTATCACCAAAACCAGGCTTTGACAAAACAAGTCACGTGATGGCATAAGATCACATGACTTGCATATATAACAACATATACTATTGGTTAATTGTTTATCAATGGGCTGGTACTCGGCATACGCGGAGTCACGGCTATATGGTTTCTAAAGCGGGTTAGGGGAAGGGGCCAAGATTCCCCCTCCCCCGGTTAAAACGGGATTGAACCCGTTTACCCGGCGTTACATGACCTCAGTTGTTGATAGGCCGTTAAACACCAATAAACAAACAAACAAACAAAACAAACAAACAGAAATTTTGTCAGGTAATATATGGGATTTAGTACTAAACCCATTGACCCGGCCTTAAATAACCTTTATAGCTATTGATAGGCCGTTAAACCCCAACAAACAAACAACACATGACCTCAGTTAAATCCTTGCTTGCTGCAATATCGTGCTGGCCTGACTGGAGAAATGAGACATGTGGCCGATTTGTAATAACAGCATATTACAAGGCCATATTTGGCGCTATATAATTGGCACATGATAAAGGCAATATCAGATATATAGAGATTGCAAGTACAGTCCATCCTGTCGGTGTGGTCTGCCCCGATGTCGGGAGGCATATAGTGTTTGGACTGTGTCCATCCATGGGTCCGGTTAAGAATATTGTTGGAGTTTCTCCAATCTGCCACCGGAGCCTTGTTTATTTCTTGTTCAAGTACATGTACAAATGGGGGGGGGGGGGAAATCTCAAAATCAGAACTGAATATTTACAATAACAAAACTATATATTCAGCCCTGAAATCAGAATAATCCTGATCTGATGCCAGGTCCTCGCCACACCAGAATTACTTGGCCACTCTCAAAAGCAATAGGATCAGTAATAATCTTACTACTTTTATATGATGGGCAATAACCCAATTCAACTCCCAGGTAACAAGAGCCAAAGATAAAAACGTACTTGAGGGCCAAACCAGGCAAATTGTGATTCCTATAAGGATGAACCCTACTGTTAATTAATTTACGCCGTCGCAACAGACAGGCCACATTTTCTTGTTTAATTGTACATTTTATAACTAAAAGATGTTAGTTTTGTCTAAACCACCAGGGTGGGGGGGGGGGGGGGGGGGGGTTGAGGGGGGGGGGGGGGGGGGGGGGGGGGGGGGGGGGGGGGGGGGGGGGGGGGGGGGGGGGGGGGGGGGCGCGTTTCACTAAACTGTGTACGACTAAAATGTTCGTAAGTGCAGATTTAGAATAGTCTGTAAATTTCTATTGATGGATTTACATTTATTGAGCATAGGCTGCATATGCAGCATATGCTAGCATAGGCTGCATATGCAGCCTATGCTCAATAAATGTAAATCCAATACTTGTTTACAAGAACACATTGTTAATGTGAAATTTACAGACTATCATAATTTTTCACTTACAAACATTTTAGTCGTACAAAGTTTAGTTAAGCGGCTTCCAGCTATTTCGGTGTCATTTTTCTATGACTTTTATGGACCTGGGGGTCGTTTCACTAAACTTAGGCTAAGAAGTTAGTAAGTGCAAAACTAAAGTTTACAACACAATTCACATTTGTTGATTTGTTTTTCAGACATCTACATGTATCAGTAGGTGGGAAATGGTAGTATTAGTGAACTACGCTAGTCTTCATACATTTTATTGTGCACTGTTTAATGAAGTTACCTCCCAACTACTACTGTAAACCTTAATAATTTTTTGATAGCTATTTTTTTTAATATATGAGACATGTGATTTTGTAGCTAAGAACATGTGTGTTTTTTCATGAAATTTATTTGCAGAAACTGTGATATTTTCAGTAATTGACGTCCAAAGATGATGAAATTTTTCATAATAAATGCGGATTTGCTATGAAAATTTCATCCGCTGTCTATGTCATTTACGGAACCTTTGTCAGGTAATATTGGGGAACATGTGTGATTTTTCATGAAATATATTTGCAGAAACTGATATTTTCAGTAATTGACGTCGAAAGATGATGAAATTTTCATAATAAATGCGGATTTGGTATGAAAATTTCACCAGCTGTTCATGTCATTTGGGTGGCTGGTTGGAGCATGCGATGGGTAATTTAATGATCGGGGTTCATCATTACCGGAATTCCGAATGGACACATGATAAAGGCAATATCAGATATATAGAGATTGCAAGTACAGTCCATCCTGTCGGTGTGGTCTGCCCCGATGTCGGGAGGCATATAGTGTTTGGACTGTGTGTCCATCCATGGGTCCGGTTAAGAAGATTGTTGGAGTTTCGCCAATCTGCCACCGGGGGCATTTGTGTGCCGACAGTTTGTTTGTTGGGGTTTAACGGCCTATCAACAGCTAAGGTCATTTAAGGCCGGGTCAATGGGTTTAGTACTAAATCCCATATATTACCTGTACAAGTACATGTTCAAATATATGTAAAAATGGGGGGAAAATCTCAAAATCAGAACTGAATATTTACAATAACAAAACTATATATTCAGCCCTGAAATCAGAATAATCCTGATCTGATGCCATGTCCTCGCCACACCAGAATCACTTGGCCCCTCCCAAAAGCAGTAGGATCAGTAATAATCTTACTACTTTTATAATGGGCAATAACCCAATTCAACTCCCAGGTAACAAGAGCCAAAGGTAAAAACGTACTTGAGGGCCAAACCAGGTAAATTGTGATTCCTTAAGGAGGAACCCCTACTGTTAATTTATGCCGTCGACAGACAGGCCACATTTTCTTGTTTAACTGTACATTTTATAACTGTTTTACAATGTTAGTTTTGTCTAAACCACCAGGGGGCCGTTTCACTAAACTTCGTATGACTAAAATGTTCATAAGTGCAGATTTAGCAAAGTCTGTAAATTTCAATTGATGGATTTACATTTATTGAGCATAGGCTGCATATGCAGGCTATGCTCAATAAATGTAAATCCAATAATTGTTTACAAGAACACATTGTTAATGTGAAATTTACAGACTATCATAATTTTGCACTTACAAACATTTTAGTCGTACAGAGCAAAGTTTAGTTAAGCGGCTCCCAGCTATTTTGGTGTCATTTTTCTATGACTTTTATGGACCTGGGGGTCGTTTCACGAAACTTAGGCTAAGAAGTTAGTACCGGTAAGTGCAAAACTAAAGTTTACAACACAATTCACATTTGTTGATTTGTTTTTCAGACCTCTACATGTATCAATAGGTGGGAAATGGTAGTATTAGTGAACTACACTAGTCTTCATACATTTTATTGTGCACTGTTTAATGAAACTGATCTCCCGACTACTACTGTAAAACTTTAATAAACCGGACACCCAGATAATTTCACTGTTGGTAATTTTGATAGCTATTTTGTTTATACGAGACATGTGATTTTGTAGCTAAGAACATGTGTGATTTTTCGTGAAATTTATTTGCAGAAACTGTGATATTTTTAGTAATTGACGTCGAAAGATGAAATTTTCATAATAAATGCGGATTTGCTATGAAAATTCATCAGCTCTTCATGTCATTTACGGAAACTTTGTCAATATTTTCATGATATCACACAGTCATGCTCTTAGGTACAAAATCACATGACGTGTCACATGACGTGTTCTTGATATCGAAGCAGTGTTGACGTCGAGGTTCAACTGTACTATGTCCAATTTTGACATGTGAATCATGGGACCATATGATACATATGAGACACGCCATGTGATTTTGTACCTTCGGACATCTGCGTAATTCCATGCAATATTTTCCGTAAATGGCGTTACAAGTTTACCAATTTTAACAGTACAATGTACTCTGAAGATTTTGTCAACTTTATTTATGAAAAATATTGTAAATTTTGTTAGAGTTGTATTATATAATTGTGAGAACATAATATCTTGTTTGCTGTTAGTGTGTACATGTCTAATACCATCCTATCATAAAGCCGACCGCTTGTGAAATCATCCGTGACAAGAACCACGAGTTGGGCAAGAAGCACGAACACACTTGTGCCAAAGTTATTTGATCTACATATCAATTTGCAGTGCCAAAAATGGCAATGCTTTATCTCTGAACATAAATGCGGAGTTGAAGGGTGCGCCATAACAAGATACCTACTTGTTCCAAATGTTTATGTCCGAAAGGAGGAGATAATCCATGGCCCGGGGATCAAATGAAAAATCAAAATTCACTTTCTGCATCTTCACACCATAAGGAAGCCACGTACCAACTATCGGCTATTACGGTTTAAAAGTTTTACTTTCTACAAGAAACGTAACAGACATCAGACCTACGCACAGACGTACACGTGACACAAACAATATACCCATGTTTCTCTCTCAAAAAGTGAGTATAATTATCATTACGGTGTTTTTGTGGGCATTAATTACACTTAGCTCAGACAAGGTAGTTGTCAGTCTCTGTAATAGGGTAATGTATGCAATCAAGTTCAGTCCGCATAAACGATGATTTTTTACAAAAATCATTTGTATCTTAATACCTGTTGTTTATGTGATGTATTTATTAAAACTAATAAAATATTAGTTGGTTTTATCATTTTTAATGTGCCAAGATTGCGTAATCCGGAGGTGTACCAGTTTGAGTTACATTAATCCATGTCAATTTCATGTACGTGGGAGCATGATCGGGGTTCGTCCTTACCTAAATCGGGACTGGAGACCTGGTTTGATCCTCACATACGTCTTGGGAATTTTTGTATGGACAGTTGAATCTGGTTATACCCCTTATGTGAGTATTGTGATTATTCGTAATCCTATTGACTTTGGTGTGATATGGACCTGGCACCAGGCCAGGTTATTCTAATTTCAGGGCTGAAGATATTTTTTTCTCGATGTAAATATTCCGTTCTGATTTTATTTTCGATGCAATGGGATTTCCCCCCAATTCAGCAGGTTTAATACGGGATCGACCCCGTTGGCACAGCCTTAAATGACCTTAGCCTTTTATAGGCCGTTAAACAACAAACAATTTGTTGTACATACCGTGCAAACCGTGCAAATTTAGGTTTATGAACACTCCAAAACGTGTTTGAGTGCAATCATGAACAGATTTTACCAGTTGACAAGTATTACAGAGAAATTCATCAAAACTAGAAATGTGGCCTGTCGGCACACGAATGCCCCCGCTGGCAGCCAAAGAAAACGAGGCATATTTGATTATAAGCAATATACCCGAGCGTTAAGGTTTGGAATTCACCAAGTCTGTGAGCTTGACCCTGGGCTTAGCGGGGGCGGGACGAATGTGGATTTGTCACAGGGCGATAGAAGAGCATTGGAGCAATGCGTGTGTGAAATGTCAAGCAGATCCGAGCAAGGAAACAGAAATGACAAGCCAAATACCCGAGCGTTAAGGTTTCAAATGCACCAAGTCTGTGACCTTGACCCCGGGCTTAGCGGGGGTGGGACGAATCACAAGTGGAAGACTCGGACCTATGACGCCAAAAAAATGCCTATTAAAAAAATCCCATTACCCTCATGGTGCACGACTTTAGTTTGAGCTGGCGAGCAGCTATCGGCCAAATATGACCGATAATCCACGCCGGACGGCCTCCGATTCTGTGTGAGATTCTTTCGTACACGCAAATTTCGCTTTGGATGGGGTATACAAAATGCCAATAACTGAATAAATGCTGGAAACAGCGATTTGAATAGAGTATATTCACACACCTAATACCTTTATCGATTGCCAGAGACAGAAGTCATACATTTAATCGATGTTTATTGGGTTTGTGCGAGCCGGAAAAGAGAGGGCTCTTTCTATAATAGCCATATTGATACTCGCCCTAGGCTTATAAATAGAATATGGTACTGTACTAGACCAAGTGGGTGGGGTAATGGGAATTTTTTAATAGGCATTTTTTTGGTGTCATATGTCCAGGTCTTCCACCTGTGGGACGAATGTGGATTTGTCACAGAGCAATAGAGGACCATTGGAGCAATGTATGTGTGAATGTGAAGCAGATCTGAGCAAGGAAACAGAAATTATAAGCCATTTACCCGAGAATTAAGGTTTTGAACGCACCAAGTCTGTGACCCTGACCCTGGGCTTAGCGGGAGTGGGACGAATGTGAATTTGTCACAGGATGGTAGAGGACCATTGGAGCACTGTGTGTGTGAAATGTGAAGCAGATCAGAGCAAAGAAACAGAAATTATAAGCCATTTACCCGAGAGTAGTATAGGGTGAATTCGCCCAGTGTCCAAGGTGTAGCATGTAGCATGACCTCAGTGATCCCTAGATTTCGCGTCAAAAATTCTAACGCGATGAGTAATCATAATTAATTACCGCAGTCGATTGTGTTCTATTCACGGCGAATCGTATATTGTTCAAAAGATTAACCGCGCATGGCACGCTCCATTAGTGACTCACCGATCATCGATGCGCGACGATACCCCGCTGTGAAAATTGCTCCGTCTCATCCGGAATATTCCGTATTTACACTATTAGATTTCGCGCCAAAAATTCTAACGCGATGAGTAATCATTTCGTTCAATGAGTTCAAGTATTTCAAATTCAAATATCCCGCCCACAGGGGGGCGCTCGTGTCATGAGTAAACAGTATGTTAATGAGCGTGTCAGCCAATCGGCTTAAATATTTCAAAAAATGGTGGACACATGTTGATGACTAATATATATATATATATATACTCGAGCGCCCTTTTTTAAATTTTCATTCTCGCTAGTACCGTCATCGCAACAGGACGTGGAGATTGTTAAGACAGTGACGTAGCTCGCGTGACGAGTTGAATGGGCTGCATATTTTAGTTACCACGCGATGAATAGAAATACATGTATAATGTGACCTGGATACATTTTGACGTTTTAAAACACGAAGTTATAGCACCCAATGTCCCTACTCATTGAAATGAACTCGTCCAAAACTTTAAATCTTAATAACTCTAAAACTCCTTGTGTTAGGTTCACCAAATTTGCAATGTAGACATATATTCACAAGGCCTATTAGTAAACCAAAAGCCAACATGACGCACGCGGTACTTAGCGATTAAAACAATAGAAAACTTCAATCAGTCAATATATTTTGTCCATTTGGAGCGATCGCCCTCAAATTTTGTATACAGATACCCAATGTCGAGTCTTATAATTATGACTAAAAATTAAAATCCAACATGGCTTCCGCGCATGCGCTTTCAGTAATGAACTTAAAAGCTGCATAACTAAGAAATTATTTGTCCATCATGTTCCAAATTGTGTACGTAGGCACCTATAATTCGGACTAAAAAACAACATAATGAAAAATGGCCGCCCCCGCTTGGGCAAATAGCAAAAATAAAATGCCCACATTTTCATTTCTTTTAGTTTTCACTCGATCGATCCGAAACCTCGAAAATCGTAATCAGTGACCTCGAAATAGTATATATATCGACTATAAACCCATTTTTTTGTGTGAAAAATTCAAAATGGCCGCCATATAAATATAGAAAAAAAAAGAAAAAAGTTTATATATTGTTGGACGCCATGTGCGTTTTGAACTCCATCTAGTAGGGAACTATTACTTACGCATACAGAGAGGATATGAAGCGGTTAATTTAAGAAAATACAGCATCCCAGACGGAGGAAACGATATACAATCCACACGAACGGGTATCGCTTTGAAGTTAGATGAATTTGATAGACTCGTGAGTTTAATACCCGACATCGAACGGTTCGTACCAGAACTCGCTACGATCCAACCGTGTTACATGCAGCCGGATCAAATCAATTTACTCGGAGCGCTATACTGCGCAGCGTGCAATCCTAACTGCGTCCTATAAGAAGAGACGATGTTAATTTGGATATATTTATTCCACGAATACGTGGCGAAGACGCTGATACCTTATTATAATTTAAAATTCGAGGCTCGGGAAGCGGCAAATAGTTTTATAGAGTCTTGGGAAAATCGACAAAATGAATGTAGAAACTGCTCGCATGCTGGGAATGAGATCGGAGAATGCCAAACGACACATAGTCGCTGCGAAATGGATTGGCGTTTCGGTTATGATACTCATAACTCTAGCCATCCCGACGGTGATTTTGATCAGACGATTATCAACGGATCGTGGTGATCGACTGATCGATTACGTCACGACATCCAGTAGTAACGCGATGGCGTGTGATTACAGCGAACGTTACGATCTCGGTGAAACAACGTATTTAACGGTGTGTGACCTAAGCGGCTACGTTGTACTGGGCATAAGGAGATTTATCAACAACTCGGCATCAATCGCCGGTATTCCCCTGAACTTACATCAATGGGCTGTCCTTAAAGGACAAATTCCCTCTATCGATGACGGTATCGGCACGAATACCGATTGAACGACGAGTTACGATTGGATGATGGGTGCTCGACGCTGATTGGATAGAATATAACGTTTAAATCCGCATGCGCAGTTGACGGACATTCATTATTCGGTCGGTTCTTGAGTCGATAACATCAGCAGCAGCGCAACATGTCTGAGAAGCCAGAAAACCAAGCCGGAGGTGCGAACATTCAGGGAGGCGATAGAGCGTTTAATCCTAGATATTTACAACACATGGGCAAGGAACTGTACTTGTTCGACGGCGTGTTTAATGGTACTACGTACATACACGTTCGGGAGCTGAGTCGGGAGAATAAGAGGCCTACTGTCAACGAATAACGCCCACATTACAAAGGTGCAACGAACTATACTCTATATTACCGGAAGTTGTAATTCACGTCAATCAATTGCGAAGAAACGAGCCCACATTCTATCGACGACATATAGGTGGGAACTGGTTCGTTACTATGGAGACGGGGTACGATACCGTACACATTAGAAAATTCTGGCTACCGAACAATGAAACGAGTATACGTGCCACGAAGAAGGGGGTTTCCTTAACATTTAACCAGTTTGAAGAGCTGACAAATGGACTCCGAATCCTGGATACGTTTGTGACGGAACTAAACCGGGTAGTGCCTTGTTACTTATCCGGAAATCACGTAAGAGATGTCTGTAAAGAATGTTCGCCAAACAATACTAGCGGGGCATAGCGCTCGTTTTCTCGCGTTCATGTATATGTAAATAATAAAAGTATTATCCATGCAACACCGTATCAGTTTATCATTTGCTAACATTAAGTTAACATCATGCGCATCACAAACGTAGTTTATAGTGCTAGTTTAAGTTACCCGATAGATCTGAGAACCCTCAGTAATTTATTGGGTGACGCTAAATATGACCAGAACCGATTCTCTGGGGTGATATGGCGTCACGATCGTATAAGAGGATGTTGTCTAGTGTTCCGTAATGGAAAAGTTGTTTGCAACGGGTCGGCTGCTAGTTATAAAGACGGCGAGATCAGACTTACCCGGTATGCCAGAAAACTACGACATTTAGGTTACGAGATATTCTTATCAGACGTCAAATTAATCACGGTTTCCGCTTGTCATACGCTGAGTGGATCTATTGACTGTTCAACGTTTTGTAGGGAAAGTGGTTCTAGTTACGAACCAGAATTGTTTCCAACGATAATGTTTAAGAAAGAGAAAATACATTTCTCTTGTCATCTGAACGGTAAGCTGTTAATTACCGGTATTAAATCGGAGGAAGATTTGGAAGACGTCGTCTATCCCACCCTCATTTAGCTATAGCTATATACGTCGTAAAGAATGGCCATCTACGAACGATATTTAAAATCTATTTATTACGATCCTAAACATCCCGCCTCGTACTCTGGTGTGGAAATGTTGTTTAAGGCAGTGAGGAAGGCTGGTAAATTTGTGCTAGACAGAAAGAAAATCAGAAAATGGCTAGAGAAACAAGAACCGTACACCGTGCACTGTCAAATTGTACGGAAGTTCACCAGAAGAAAAGTGGTAGTACCATACGTCGATTATCAATGGGAGCTGGACACTGTGTACATGACCAATTACACAGAAGACAACGACGGGATTGGATATTTCCTGCTGCAGATTGACGCGTTTTCTAGATTTATTAGAACGTTTCCCATGATTAGCGTGAAAGGAGAGGCTGTGACTCGTGCAATGGCTGAGGTGTTCAAACGGAACAATGTACCGGATAAGATACACACGGATCGGAGTAGCGAATTCAAGAGTCGAGTTTTCCAGAAACTGTTGAAAAAACATCATATTGATCACTTCTACTCGAACAACGAGACTAAATGCGTTATGGTGGACAGGGCGATCAAGACGATTAAATCTAGATTGGCTAGATATATGACTCATCATGAGACACATAGATGGATAGATATTTTACCATCGGTCACCGATAGTTACAATAAAACTTACCATAGATCAATCAAAATGGCACCGGCGAGCGTTACCAAACGCGACGAGATATCTTTGTGGAAACTACGATACGAAAACCCGAAGAAAATCGCGAAACCATCACCTGGATACAAGTTCAAGGTCGGTGATACGGTGCGGATATCGCATTTACGGCGACCGTTTCAACGGGAATACGATGAGCGATGGTCGATCGAATACTTTTTGGTCAATACGCTTGGTAAAAAGCAGAATATTGATTACTATACGATCACAGACATAAGAGGGGAGGCAATCGGTGGAACATATTACGCTAACGAATTGAGCAAGGTAGCCGTAGATGACGATACCAAATTTAGAATCGAGAAGATTGTGCGGAAGAGAAAACGCGAAGTCTTAGTGAAGTGGTACGGATGGCCCGTCAAGTTTAATAGCTGGATACCCGTGACAGACATAGACACATAGAAGACTGACAAAAGTATATAAATCGATTGATCATGGATAGTTTGTATCTGTTTCTGAACTGTCGAGACTCGTTAAATGTGCATAAGAACAACTCAGCGTCAGCATTTGACATAGAATTGCCAAAAGCGTACGTATTGGATGGAAACTGGGAGTGTGGTTTGAAGGAAATAAGTTTAACGTTCGCATTCCAACCCGAATCTGATCGACTTTACATGTGTTGCGATTTCCTAGAGTAGTCGTACGTTAGGAATACGTTAATTCCAGTGCTGAGAAACGTGACTGTTGACAGCGATAGTACTGGTACCATAACATTCGCGGAACCATTTTATGTGAAAGTAAAGTCGACCGATCTGAGAAGATTAACAGTATTTATTAAAGATTCGGAAACCAGTCAAGTTCGAACATAACGATCTATATTGCGTTCTACACCTGCGAAAAACATGGGCTCGATAGAAGTATTCGATTTCAAACAAAGAAAGTGGATACCGTACGTCCCAGATTTCGACGAAGGATGAGTAAAACCGGATTATAAAGGCCGATACATAGTGGGTAGCGGATCCCGGGAGAATGCGTTTGTAGACAATAACCAAAGCAAAGTCGAGGTTAAATTGGTTACACCGGTCGCCCAAGCATTGGAGATGGCAAAATCAGAACTCGCTCGCGAAGAAATGCATAAGAAGGCAAACGAACCAGCGAATCCAAGAAAGAGAAAATCGCGGTACGCAGTCTATAAGAAGCCTAAGAAACCCCGCAAGGCTGAACGCGTTAGCAAACGATCAGCAAAGGGACACGATCAATTGACCGGTTAATTATGGGCGAGCATCATATACAATAACTATCGATTTTCGAGTCACCACCCACCGATACGACCGTACAATCGAGAGAATGGATCGAATATCGACCGGCCAATCAAATCATAGAGGGTTCGGCATTGGAATTTAACATATCCGCTCAGTCTTCCGCGTATATAGACTTGAAAAGGAGCCAACTTTATATTAAACTATGCATTACTAATGAAGATGACACCCCCATTACGGAAGCAGAAAAGGCTGGTTTGGTCAACTTGCCTTTGCACTCCATGTTTAGTCAAATCGATGTCGCCCTCCAGCAAACGCCAGTCAGTCAACTGGGAGTCAACTATCCTTACAAAGCTTATATCAACACGATTCTGAACACGAACGAGGTAGTTCAGCGAAATTATCTTACTAGCCAGATGTTCTACATGGACAATGCAAGTTTTATGGACGAGTTCAAAATGAATGGTAGTAACTCTGGATTGTATTCGAGATCTCTTACAACTATCGAGGGGAAAATCGCTGACTTGGAAGGACCTATATTATTAGATTTGTTTCAACAAGACCGTTTGATCGTCAATGGTGTGGAACTATCGTTGAAACTATAGCCCAGCCGTAACGCTTTCAGATTAATGTCTGAGGCACTGATTCCGGGACAGAAGGTTCAAATTGTCGAAGCTATGCGTTCAAAAAGTAAATCCGGCCGTTCTAATGGCCCACGGAAATATGATAGAGAAAATCCCCGCCGTCTATCCGTATTTGCGTTCAGAGATCAAAGTGTCGTCGATAGCAGCCGGACAATATAGCTTTAGCGCCGATAACTTATTTCAAGGTATTGTGCCTAATAGGCTCATTGTGGGACTAATGGCTAGTGCCGCATATGCCGGCCATTACGAAAAATCGACATTTAACTTCAAACATTACGACTGCAACTCTGTGGGCGTTTACGTGGATGGGCAATCGTACCCGGCCAAACCACTACATCCGGACTACGAGAATGATATATTCGTGGACTGCTATAGAACCATGACTACATTCCGCGACGATATAAATATCGACATGAACGAATATAAGAACGTTTATTGTCTATACGTATTAGACATCAATCCGTATTATACGTTCAATACGAAGAGGAAAGGTCATTGCCGACTCGAAATTACATTCGCCAAACCATTACCCGAGAGTGTTAGTGTACTCATGTACGGAACATTTCCGCAAGTGTTAAACATTGACGATACCAGAAGTATATTTATACAATGAACAATTTCGAAATTTTGGACATCGTAAATCGATACGATGTTATCGTATGCGCCACGGACGAATTGTCAATACTGTCCGACAGACCCGGGCTATATATAGTGAACACGGACTACAGTTGGAATGGTGGATCGCATTGGGTGGCATTCAATTTCCAGAAACACGGACCCAGCGAATTCTTCGATTCTTTAGGACATGAACCGGAATATTATCACGATACATACAGAAACGCTTTGATCGCCAATGGACCGTCATACCTCGTGTCTTTGGTCCCCATTCAAGCAGAGGATTCAGATTCCGACGTGTGTGGACAATATTGTATATACTATGTCCTGTGTCGAGTGGGCGGACTATCTATGTCGGACATCGTGTCAACATTTAGAGATAATGACCGTGTGGGGAATGATGTTAAAATGAAAACATTTGTAAATAGAATCAAACGATAAATGTTGTGTATATGTATTTATTAGATCTATTAAAATGGCATGAAAACACGAATTATAGTTTGTTTACATCTATAGAGATATCCATTGTAGCGTTTTTGACTTCTTTTCAGGTTTATTGCCCGCACCACCAATCTTCTGCGGTCTCCCTGGGGGAAAGTGTAGTTTCGATGCGGAATGCTGCTTTATAGTTTGTCGTTTCGGGAATGTAACATCATTTATCTCCCCTTCTCTCTAACGCTAATTTTTCTATGATGACACCCCTGCGTGAATGAAAGTTCCATATCCGGGTTCTGCACCACTTTGTGAGCTAGATCGTCCACTATAATTAATCTGTGTTGACGGTCGTTAGTTAATTCGTCGAGTTCGACCGAAGAAAGCAGACCTTGTCTCGATGTAAAATTCGGAATAGTTCTCTCCATTTCATCGAAGAATAGTTGATGAATCCCGTAACAATACACTATCTCTATGGGCGGGGTCTCGGAGTACATATACTTCAAATGTTTGAGAAACTCGAAAGTTAGGTAACTCTTGCTACTTCCCGACATCCCACTGATGCAGATACTGGAACACGGTTCGAAGGGAAGCAATGTCGTTGACATCGTTATTTGAGTTTGGGATTAGGCAGAATATACCCGATACAACTGCTAAGTAGACTGATCCAAATCTCCGTCAACGCGTTGCCTATCGACAGATTTACTACAGCAGCGATGGCTATAATGTACACGATGATGATCTGGCAAAAATAAACTATTTCAGATTTTGGGATATTACTTCCCATGAAAGTCCACCGATCGCCTCTTTCGTTTTCCATTACTCTTATAGTTTGTTTTAAAACCTTATGCGGTTAGTGTTCTTATACACTTCGGTCTGGATAATTACACTGACCTTTACCACCAGCTTGAGCGTAATTCGATGTCCAATGAGTATATGTCAATGAAAACACGTACACATTGGGCATCGCGGACGGGGTTTGATTCCGTCCGTTCATTTGTGTTCTAGAATGTACAATAACTACATTCTACAACACAACCGCCACTTAGCACCGATTACTGACGTTTGATTATACCTTTAAAATATACTCAAGCGTAAGCGATATGTACTGCTCAGACACGTGAATAAATAGCTCGATAAATAGTGCACGTATGCACGTTCGAGTATACAACAAAATATATATATACAACATGAAATACCAATTAGACGGGACTACACAAACGTATCACGAAATTTAGATGGTTTATGAAACCGACGACCTAATGTAAAAAGGACATTACAACAAAATTTAACAATTTAAAGGCCCATTACAGGAAATTAGACGTGTTTCATAAAATACAACCAGTATTGCCCAAAAATAATACGGGTTCTATGGAAAAATACGTGCGAGTGAACGAAAACGTAAACGGCTTGAACGAGCGCAAAATAATATTGACATAAAATAATACGGGTATAACAGTTTACCGAACGCCCAATACAGAAACGATTCTACGCGATAATATCAATGTGTATAGTCCGCGTCTTACTGGGTACGTGTATAATGTGACCTCGGTATTTGCTAGGACGTATACTATCGTATTTACAACATGGTGAATCAAATGACATGTATTTTCTCCAGTAAACAGGAAACACCGCACGAAAATCTCGCTGCTCGTGGCTCTTATTTTCCTTCTTCCAGCATTCCCTTTATGTAAGAAACACTGACTCGCGCGTTGCAGATGGCATCAAATATAAGTGTAGGTAATTTCAGATGTTTTTTCCCGCTTCTGATCAGAATATATACTCAACAAAACTAGAAACGTCCCTGTTTTATAGCCGGTGTAGCTCTGTCTATGTATGTACCACATGTTCAAAGTACATGTATTTTAAACCGTGGCGATGTTCAGAATACGATCGTGTAGAGTTTAGCCGATACACATGGTTTACATAGCGGCCAGTGACCGGAACGTTGATTTCCACTTTTTGCACGTGCACGCTATACTTGTCATCGATAAGGTGATTCAGTTCATGTCGTACCATTTATGCGATAGGGGCTATTCGGAAAATTAATTTTTTTTTTTAATTTTTCACTGTTTTCGATATGCCACGGCTTTCCGAAAACGAGCGAAATCAGGCAATTGGGATGCTTGCGGGTGGGATGGCCGCCAGGGCGGTCGCGCCTCGGTTTGGTTGCTGTCGGAAGACGATTGATCGTCTTGCAGCCCGGTACCAGCAGACTGGGGCTGTTCACGACCGGCAGCGACCTGGTAGGCCTCGTGTAACGACGGCTAGAGCCGATCGTTACATTACGTTGACGCACTTACGTCAACGTCGATTGGCAGCCACAGTCACTGCTAGGCGATACGGTGTCTCAGGGCAGACCATTCGCAACCGGTTACGTCGTAACGCCCAACCAATCCGGGCACGCCGCCCGTACACTGGTCAGATAATGACCCAACGTCACCGTGCTGCCAGACTGTTATGGGCGCGATGTCATCTGAACTGGAGAAGGGCTGACTGGAACCGAGTTTTGTTCACCGATGAATCTCGGTTCACAGTTAGTCATGCTGACGGAAGATTACGGGTATACAGGCGTAAAAATGAAAGATTCACCGATTGTTGCATTGTTGAGAAGAACAGGTTTGGGGGAGGGAGCGTAATGGTCTGGGGTGGGATCATGGGAAACCGGAAGACAGATTTGGTTGTTGTACAGGGCAACATCAATGCACAAAGTTATGTTGCAGATGTGCTAAATGCACATGCCTTACCATTTATCCGTCAGCATGGTCCTGGTGTGACATTGATGCACGACAATGCCCGCCCTCACGCAGCCAGGGTCACCACTCAATACTTACAGCAAAACAACGTCGACGTCATGCCATGGCCCGCGGTCTCCCCGGATCTCAATCCCATTGAGCACATATGGGATGAGCTGGGCCGCAAAGCACGAGCTAACCATCAGATTGACAATGTTCGCGATCTTACACGGGCGTTACAACGGGAATGGAGTAATTTGCCCAACGCACTTGTATTGCATTACGTCACGTCGATGCGGCGTAGGATCATTGCATGCATTCATGCAAATGGTGGCCACACTCGGTACTAACGAGATTTACTGAATTTGCCACATTACTTATTGAAATTCCATCTCTAAACATTAAGTAACACATTTCTGAGTTTTTGTGATTTTTGATTTTGACCCCTACCGCCCTTGGCCGGTTATCTCTCGAATATTTAACAAGATATCCAAATGCAATTTATTGGCTTTGATACAGAAATGAATGAACTTGTTTTTCCATTTTGATTTTTAAAAGTAACCCTTTTGGTTTTTGATGAATCTTTCCTTAAACATGGAGGGACGTTTCTAGTTTTGCTCAGTATACGTAGTAGAGTTGGGACGTTTAACTACGATCGAAAATCTATCCGTTATTTCGCACATCACTTCACATTCTGCTGATACAACATCTCGAAAATCGTCATAATTTAATCGAAAGTTTAATACGTCCAATTGTTTTTGTGCCATTGCAAAGACAAGTTGGTAACACACTTCACGCGTAGAGATACTGCTAATGACGATTCGTCAAATGCGAGGTTTTCTATACTCGCTGGTTGTCGCATGACATGACTTGATTGGATGGAAATGGTTTCGCACTAGATACACAGCCATAATATAGACTCGTTAGTTAAATCTGATTGGTCGAAAAGTGTATATTTATCCTTAACCCTAATGGCTTCATAACAATATGTATAAACACCCGAAACGGTGTGCCGCCTAATTTTCAAATTGATTGGCTAGCATTTCAATCAACTCGCTATCACTAACTTCATCCTCACTCTCGCTTTCACTACCCCATCCATTTACAACTTCCTCACATTCTCCCTCTTTAGCCGCGTTCTCTCCCAATTCTCGTTCACCATCAGAGTCTTGACAGCGCAGGCCCGGCACTGGGCAGAGGGTTAGGGTGAGGGGGACGGTATGGATTCCATCATTACATACTTCGCGCTTGCAATAGAAGTATGTGAATCCGCACCGTTGTTGTGTGTACGTAAATATTCCGAGCTCCTTGACCCGGAAGCCCTTATTCGCGCCTGATGCCGACTTTCCCGTTTCAAGGACTTGTTTGTAAATGTCTAAAGGGTTTTCTAGGAAGCGCTTCGAAATACCCTTACAACTGAATTTGAAGTTATCCTTATCTTCGGACTTTTCTGGATTTGAAACGGGTTGAACGTCTTTGGAGACGATGTATGTTTTGGAGCAGAGCCCAATCATTTCATCGCCAATGAACTCTTGTTTAAAGAGCCCCGGTGTCTGTTTGTCATGCGCTGCATGTTGTGGACAGCAAGTGCGTGGAAACGAATGGTAGTCAACATCTGCTTCCACCAGCTGTTTATTGCAGAAACCTTTCAGACCGTGATAATATTGACGACGCATTTCCGGTTTGATGGTGTTATCCAACGACGGCTTAGAAATGGCATAGTAGGCGCTATCGGTGTTCATTTCGAGATACTCGAAGTCTGCTCTCTACGTAGATGTCCATAAAATCGTAATAGTATTGTAGCATGCGTAGTTTTGCATACTGCCAAATCATGTAACCCAGTTGTATGGGGAGATCGAGTTTGATTTTCTGCTTGGCCATCTCCATTTCGTAGTACTGTTCCTCCGGTACGATACAGTCTAGTTTACGAAATTTCGGATCGTTGACTAGAAGACAGACTTCGTTCTCTCCCTGGACGTATGTCACTTTACGGTGTTTGGTTTTGTCCATGATCAGACTACCATAACCCGAATTGCCTATGAGTTTCATCGTGTCAGCGATGATACTCATGTCTGGGGACACGTCACCCGCTCGTCTCGCCGCGCTGACACCTTCAACAAATTCTTTAAAGCATGTACGGGGTAGATATTCGACAACCTGATATATTTTGGTAACCATCATACCGTGGTTCATGTACCAGCGGAGAAGAGGCGTAGCAATCAATATTTGATGAGCCTTCATTCCTCCGACAAGGAGACGCCGGGTTTTTTCGGATAGACCGTAGTCCCTAACGTGTTGTTGCATGTGGTCACCGATGTCATCAATCGGAACTTCCGTTGAACAGAAGAGCGGCGACATTTCCCCAAAATATTGGTGAGGAGTCATCTCTTTCAAAAATGCGGGTCCCAACTGATCAGGCACCTCGATATCGACTTCGACCGCCCCGAACAAGGTCGTATCAAGGACGCCATTGATTATTTGTTTCTCCGCAACCTTCCATTTGTGATTGCGCAAGAAAGTGGGCTGACGTTCACGGGTGAAAGTTTGCAGGTCATGATCATTTTTGCAATCATTTTGGAAATCGCATTCCCATTTTTCAATGACGTTATAGCCTTGATCACGAAGGTAACGGGTGGTCTTCACCGTCTTCTCCAACCTTCGTGGCTGTTCTTCCAACCAGCTCTCTTCTGTTACTTTTCTTGTGTTATGACAGAGATGTCCGTGAAAGTAGCAGCCTTGGAATTGATATATTGTGTTGGTGTTACTATCCCAGTCATCCACAACAAATTGCCCCACACGTTTCTCAGAACCGTGGTTCAATTTGTGTAGGATGTTGGCTCCAGAATTGGAGTTCAGATAGTCCATCCAGTAATAAGCAGAAACCCATTTGTCTCGTCGTTCCGGTTTGATACCTTGTTCAGCCCGGCGTCGAATGAATGGACCAACTGGCATCTCTTGTCCTATGGCCCAGAGATACAACGCATTTGCATCGTCACCCCTTATGCGTTGACAAAGTTTGTCCGGATTGTTTCTAATGAATGTCTCCCCGGCTTTAGCGTGACGTTTGAAAATAATGCTGGGTCCACCAACAATATTTTGCTTGAATGTTTGATAGAGATCCGCGGATTTCTTGTCAAACAAAGCAAAATTCGCTCCGGCATTTTTAGATGTCTGGAAGAGAAGTTGTCTAACGATTCCAGGAACTGAGATAGAAGTCTTGAAGACATCTATGCCCTTCTTAAAGTAGAATTCCTGCAACCGTTTCACGGCTGTAACGAAAGATCCAACATCCAGATTATTGTACCATATCAAGAACTCTTTGAATGTGGTCATCTTTTTCTCTTCCCAGACACGTTTACAGTACTGATATTTTTCTTGAGAAATATTTTCATTTTTTAGAGAGCTAAAGAAGTCTTCGTGAGGTGGAAGTGACGTCACTTCTAGTTTTGAGACGTCACAAAACCAGTCGTAGGGAAAATGGCATTTCGATGCCTCTACACGATAAGCTTTGAGAAATTTAGCATACGACGTACCCGGGGCAAGAAATTGGCTGACATCGAGAAATTTCAATGTATCCGAAGACAGACAAGTATATGCGTTATTGCGTTTAACTACAAAGCCGCTCTCTGCCTCGTGCATTCGTAAGTGAAATGCCAATTTCTTTTTTATCAGATTAAGGTCATACTTTGAGGAATTAAACCCTAAAACAGGGATCTGAGACATGTATCGTTTCAACTCCACATATAAACTCATTAAGTGTCTTCTTACACTCCGTCTCCCTTTCATTTCCGCAACATTCTCCTCACATTCCACTCCCTCACATTCCACTCCCTCACCATCACCACATTCCATTCCATCATCATTCTTCTCCTCACATTCATCCCCATCATCATCTACGTCATCGTAATGACATAATTCTTCTTTTAATGTTTTTAATGCGACTCCCCACCTAGCTTCTGTTAGTTTATATACGCTTTCGGCTATATTATTATACCCCCCGCAACGAGATGTGGGGGGGGGGTATACTGGAGTCAGGTTGTCCGTCCGTCCGTCCGTCCGCGTCCGTCCGTGCGTCCGTGCGTGCGTCCGTGCGTCCGTAAACTTAACATCAGAGAAATATTGTTATAACTTCTATTTCCTTCATCTAAATGCTTAATATTTCACACATGCATTCCTGTAAGGCCCTACTACCATGCTGTGCCAAATCCACGACCGTCCAACCCCCGCTGATCCCAAGGTCAAGGTCAAATACTTAGTCTCTTTACAAAACTTAACATCAGAGAAATATTGTTATAACTTCTATTTCCTTCATCTAAAATGCTTAATATTTCACACATGCATTCCTGTAAGGCTCTACTACCATGCTGTGCCAAATCCACGACTATCCAACCCCCGCTGATACCAAGATCAAGGTCAAATACTTAGTCTCTTTACAAAACTTAACATCAGAGAAATAAGTTATAACTTCTATTTCCTGCATTGAAAATTCTTATTATTTCACTTGTGCATTCTTCTAAGGTTGTACTATCATGCTGTGACAAATCTACGACTGTCCAACCCCCGCTGATCCCAAGGTCAAGGTCACATACTTAGTCTTACAAAACTTAACATCAGAGAAATATGTTATAACTTCTATTTCTTTCATTGAAAATTCTTAATATTTCATATTCTGTGACAAATCCCCGCTGATCTCGAGGTCAACGTCACATACATACCGTATAACCTCGAATTAACGCCCCCCTCCTAATAACCCCTCCCCCACCAAATAAATCTTTTTTTTTTTTTTTTACCAATGACTGCCAATTTCAAACACAAATAATTCTTAAATCCTTATTTGTGTTTGAAATTGGCGGTCCTTGGTATTTTTGAATTATTTTTTTTTTTTACTGGCTAATAAACGCCCCCCACCCCCTTTTGCAAAATGTAACGTCACCGGGGGCGTTAATTCGAGGTTATACGGTAGTCTCTTTACAAAACTTAACATCAGAGAAATCGGTTATAACTTCTATTTCCTTGCTCGGATCTGCTTCACATTTCACACACGCATTGCTCCAATGGACCTCTACCACCCTGTGACAAATTCACGTGCATGCCGCTCGCGCTAATCCCAGAGTCAAGGTCATAAGCCCACACACTTGGAAATTTTTACATATTTTAGGGGTACCTGGGCCCACGCGGGGGATATTCCGTAAGCCTCGCTTACTGACCAATCTAGTTTAGTTTATCCACCATCGGTTTAACTAACGAGTCTAAGTCCGGTTCTACAATACATATGGGTCGATCGTGAGCAGGCACATTGCTGCAGATGCTCGCCGAAATAGGTACTTGTTTCTGAGTCCATTCGAGGTGCTTCGAAGTTTTAATATTCACCTTCTGAAGCATTGCTTCCATATCGAATACGGCGAACCATTCGAATGTCCGGAGCTCAGCAGGAACGTGTATCCCGTAATATGCCAAACGTTCAAATAGTGACTCGGGCGGTTTGAAAAACCCGCCCGGATACTCAAACTGAGTTTCATTACTTCATGAACGTACGTGGCGTTTTAAATTACAACTTTGATCAAACAGACGATCGCAATTGTGACATTGATACCAGTTACAAAACATGTTCTCGGGTTTGATGAAACTAAAATGATTTTCGAACAAATTTACCAGCATTGGCTCACCCAGATATCGGCATCGAGATACAAATAGCGAGTAAGCTGTGTGGTCTTCCGTCAAAGAAAACACGTTGACATTGGTTTCGAAGCATTCTTCGAACATCGGTAAGTCGGTGTATTCAACGCCCGCGAATACGTCGACGGAAGACGATACAGATATATTGTGTGACCTCGAGTACTCCACCCACTGTTTGAATAATTGTTTGATTTTTTTCTCCAAACTACGGACATGATCGCCCCTGTGCAGGGCCAGACAACGGAATGCGCACAGGTTGTCATCGTATGGCTTTCCATGTTCCTTCTCGAGAGAATGCAAAGCGTTATGTTTTCTGATATAGCTCGGCTACTGTATAGAACACCCGATGGGGTAGTTGGTGGAATAGACGTTAAACACCACATTAGTCACCAGCACGGGTTTCAATTCAGTGTCCGGTCTTTGAGTAAGCAAATGATCGGATATTGACATTTCCTCGAGGTGATTACGCAATTTTAGTAAATCTCGATGACGGATGATATGTAATGGTTGAGGTAACACATCTACGTTGCTGTACGGCCGAAAATACCTATATTCGCCAGTCTCGCTGTTCCGTAAAATTACCCCGAATGACAGGTTCATCCGGAAACTGTATCTCTGACGAAAATAGATAGTTTCGACAGCGTCCATAATTATGTTTACATTGACATCATTAGTTAGAGGTATATTATACATGTTATTAAGTGGAGATTCTTGGTGGTTTTCTAAAATCAGAGGAGCATTTGTATTATAATTGTCCCTGATTCCCTCGTCGATGGACCCATCTTCCTGGACCCAGGGTGCGTCGTTCGTGTCGAAAGGTCGGTCTTATAAGGACGCTCCCCCACCCAGTTGTTGATAATGAATCTGCATGCCGTGGTTGTACAGTTCTCTGCGGTTATTAAACTTTTGGGGACAACCACGACAACGAAACAGTTCAGAACGGACTCTTGTTCTTGGTTTCTCTCGTTGACTAAGTTGTGGCGAAGAAGTATCGGGTTGCTGTTTGGTGCTAGTCCCAGGTTGTGACTTATTATTGCTGTGTGTAGCCAGATTTTGCGTGAGCCTGTATCCGTTCGTACACTTCCTCGAACACATAGGACAGTCGAGAGTGATGTGAGAGCGTCCGCACGTTTTTTCGTGGCGGTGTTTGCTCGAGTTTTGGTTAAATTCCGTGCCACAATGTGTGCATTTATATATCTCTCCCGCGTGTATAGTTCTCGTATGTCGATTCAGATTGCCCTTCACCGAAAATTGTTTGTCACATACTTCACATTCGTACAGGCTCTTCTGTAACGGAACAAAATATAAAGTTAAAGATTTAAGTGCAAAATAAACAAGTAACTATTCCAATAGGTTTTAAACGTATGGAATTTCTTGTTTGTTAAACAGGTATACAAAATGTACTAGTTTCAAATAGTGTAAACTATGCCTATGGCAGCGATTTACTGTCGTATACAGTCGAGTCTGACAACCACTGGTAAGAGACCAGTCTCTGTTAAGAGACCAGTCTCTGTTAAGAGACCGCCCTCACGTATTGTTAGAACCTGGAATTCGAGATCACCTGACTTGAAAAATGGTTATTTCGAACTTTCCCATGCGTGGGCTCTTTAACTGAACATTAAAAAATAGAGGGCAATTAGGTTTGTCCGGCATTGTTAATGTTGATTATATTTGCGGATGAATGTTGAAGACGATCGCTTACCTTTGTGTACGACGGATCAGCCACCATCTGATTAGTTGTAGGTTGGACGATCATCTGTCAAGTTGAAGGTTGAACGTTCTTCTCCATCTGACTAGTTGAGGGTTGTCTAGTTGATGGGTTCGTCACCTTCGAATGAAGTATTATCAAAGATTGATGACCAACATTTTGGTTTTGTCTCAGACACGGCGTCCAGGTACGTAAACCATTAGCGGTTTGTGCATTGCCAATCATTGAATATGTTCACAACACGACAAAGTGTTGAAGCCTCTCACTACGTTTCTATTAACTAACGGGAATAACATGGATGTGCTCCGTCTTGTCCACGCAATAATACTAGAATTATTACCGTGGGGGCTTGTTCATGCAAGGACATGATGTCACGGATGAGCTGTTCGTGTTCCATCAATTCGCTTATGTCGTCGAAGGCAGCGGCACAACACCTACAGGTCCACATCTGAAAGGATTTTGGAGAGGAAACTATAGCTAATTGATCAATGTAGGCGATTTAGCGATAGTTGCGTGCCCTTTTAGTATGACTATGTTAGGACACAACCGTACATACCAAATTTGGTAGATAACGCACAAGTAATTAGTTAGTTACGCGGCTTTTAAGTTTTTACTAAATGCGAGGCGGCCATTTTGAATTTTAATTTTTCATAGTTATAAGACTCGACATTGGGTATCTACGTACGAATTTTGAAGTAAATCGGTTCAGCAAATATCGTGTTATAACAATTTATAAACATTTGTTTTTCTATATTTATATGACGGCCATTTTGAATTTTTCAAAAACAAAAAAAAATGGGTTTATAGTCGATATATACTATTTCGAGATCACTGATTACGATTTTCGAGATTTCGGATCGATCGAGTGAAAAATAAAAGAAATGAAAATGTGGGCATTTTATTTTTGCTATTTGCCCAAGCGGGGCGGACATTTTTCATTATGTTTTTTTTTAGTCAGAATTATAGGTACCTACGTACAAAATTTGGAACATGACGGGCAAATAATTTCTTAGTTATGCAGCTTTTAAGTTCATTACTGAATGCGCATGCGCAGAAGCCATGTTGGATTTTAATTTTTAGTCATAATTATAAGACTCGACATTGGGTATCTGTATACAAAATTTGAGGGCGATCGCTCCAAATGGACAAAATATATTGACTGATTGAAGTTTTCTGTTGTTTTAATCGCTAAGTACCGCGTGCGTGATGTTGGCTTTTGGTTTACTAATAGGCCTTGTGAATATATGTCTACATTGCAAATTCGGTGAACCTAACACAAGGAGTTTTAGAGTTACTAAGATTTAAAGTTTTGGACGAGTTCATTTCAATTAGTAGGGACATTGGGTGCTATAGCTTCGTGTTTTAAAACGTCAAAATTTATCCAGGTCACATTATACATGTATTTCTATTCATCGCGTGGTAACTAAAATATGCAGCCCATTCAACTCGTCACGCCAGCATCACCTAGTATTAATAGATTTACATCAAGTTTGGAGTTTGAAGAGCACGCCTTAGTTTCACGGAAATTAATTCTAAATTATGCGATATTTTCAGTAAATGCTGTCGAAAAAATTTTGTTTGTTCATTTTTAGAGCGTTTTCCGTATTTGTGTGGAAATATGTGATATTTTCAGTAAATGATGTCCAATGTTGGCAGAAATAACAGCATGTGAAATTTGGAAAACCAGCGAAAATGTTATGGAAAAATATTCATAGGATTTCAACAAAATTGGTGATATTTCCCGTAAGTGATGTCAAAATTTATGGAATTAGTGTGTGTTATAATATGCGATATTTTAAGCAAATTAACGTGGGAAAAAGTGTTTAAAGTTACATCAACTTGCGTCTTCATTGTGTACGTTATTCATTAACGCCCCATCAACGCGCGTATGTTGTTCAGTGTGTACGTTATTCAGTAAATTAGAACGGAAAATGTGCTTAAAGTTACATCAACGCGCGTAAGTTATTCAGTGTGTACGTTATTCAGTAAATTAGATCGGAAAATGTTCTTAAAGTTACATCAACACGCATATGTTATTCAGCGTGCGGTTCGGAGTGCCTATGCGAATTGTCCGTGTTATACGGAATTCCGCGGCCATTCTGAACCTAATGCTGTTGTTGACACGATATGTGGAGGAAACCGGAGTGTTACTCCCGAGCGCGATTCGATTGTGTTACGGAATTCTGCATTTGGTGGAGGAACCGGGAGTGTTCAAGTGTTTTCCATACGAGGAATATATAATGGTTTATATACTCGTGCCTGCGGAGTGATCACCGAAGTGTTATTCGCCTGTGAATATGGTGTGCTCAAAATGTGGTTTGTTACGATAATAGTGGTTTGTGTTTTCCGTAAATTAACGCGCGAATATACGAGGACATTATAGCGTTTGTTGTTACGGAAAATCTGAGATACAATTTATGTCAACTTGTGTCATCAAAAAATGCAGTGTTCATGCTTGATAATGCGGGAATATATTGCAGTGATTTAACGGCACATCAAAGGTATAAATATGTTGTTATGGATTAACCCGTGGGACCAGCACTCCACCACTAGATTTAAAGGTAACGTACATTTGCTTTCCTGCAACGATATCCCAACACGTAATATTTCCAATGCTTGCTAATTCACACTATGAATCGCACTTTATATGAAACGCACTTTATATGACCATATATTCCGTCGCTGTCTTAACAAATCTCCACGATCTGTTTTCACTAAAACACACTTTTCCGTATATATCACTTTAAACGTCCTGTTGCGATGACGGTAATGGCGAGAATGAAAATTTGAAAAGGGCGCTCGAGTATATATATATATATATATATTAGTCATCAACACGTGTCCACCATTTTTGAAATATTTAAACCGATTGGCTGGCACGCTCATTAACATACTGTTTACTCATGACACCTCATTGGTGAAATGATTACTCATCGCGTTAACGCCCTCTCTCGGCGGGATATTTGAATTTGAAATATTTGAACTCATTGAACGAAATGATTACTCATCGCGTTAGAATTTTTGGCGCGAAATCTAATGTAAATACGGAAAATGAGACGGAGAAATTTTCACAGCGGGGTATCGTCGCGCATCGATGATCGGTGAGTCATGAGCTATACAATGGAGCGTGCCGTGCGCGGTTAATATTTTGAACAATATACGATTCGCCGTGAATAGAACACAATCGATTGCGGTAATTAATTATGATTACTCATCGCGTTAGAATTTTTGGCACGAAATCCAGGGGTCACTGAGGTCATGCTACATGCTACACCTTGGACACTGGGCGAATTCACCCTATACTACTACACTCCCGAGCGTTAATGTTTCGAACGCACCATGTCTGTGACCTTGACCCTGGGCTTAGCGGGGGCGGGACGAATGTGGATTTGTCACATGGTGGCAGAGGACCATTGGTGCAATGCGTGTATGAAATGTGAAGCAGATCCGAGCAAGGAAACAGAAATTACAATCCATTTAACCGAGCGTTAAGGTTTCAAACGCACCAAGTCTGTGACCTTGACCCTGGGCTTAGCGGGGGAGGGACGAATGTGGATTTGTCACAGGGCGGTAGAGGAGCATTGGAGCAATGCGTGTGTGAAATGTCAAGAAGATCCGAGCAAGGAAACAGAAATTACAAGCCATTTACCCGAGCGTTAAGGTTTCAAATGCACCAAGTCTGTGACCTTGACCCCGGGCTTAGCGGGGGCGGGACGAATGTAGATTTGTCACAGAGCAGTAGAGGACCATTGGAGCAATGTATATGTGAATGTGAAGCAGATCTGAGCAAGGAAACAGAAATTATAAGCCATTTACCCGAGCATTAAGGTTTCGAACGCACCAAGTCTGTGACCTTGACCCTGGGCTTAGCGGGAGTGGGACGAATGTGGATTTGTCACAGGATGATAGAGGACCATTGGAGCACTGTGTGTGTGAAATGTGAAGCAGATCCGAGCCAGGAAATAGAAATTATAAGCAATTTACCGAGCGTTAACGTTTCAAACGCACCAAGTCTGTGACCTTGACCCTGGGCTTAGCCGGGGCGAAACGAATGTGGATTTATCACAGGGCAGTAGAGGACCATTGGAGGAATGCGTGTGTGAAATGTCAAGAAGATCGGAGTAAGGAAACAGAAATTATAAGCCATTTACCCGAGCGTTAAGGTTTCGGGACATACGTACGTACGTACGTTACGTACGTTCAGCAGATTGAATACGGGATCGACCCCGTTGGCCCCTTCCTTACATGAACATAGCTGTTGATAGATAGGCCGTTCCACTCGGGAACCCTCGACCCAGTCGGTAAAATCGCGAATAGAGACTCGGGAATGACTGGGAGGCTGCCATTTTTATTTTCAGCATTGCGTCTATGGTAATTATAGAATGCATCCGTGTGGCCGAATCACCGGTTCATACGCCAGAACAGACCATCCGATATAAGCAAGCGGGTTCCCAGCCATAGCAACAGCGAAGCAGTAAGCCGGGAACCAATTACTCTGTTCCCGCTCCAACACAATAAATAAAGGAAGCGAAGTAAATAGGGAGCCAATTTGTTTATTCTTTGCTGGAGAAGATCGTATTTTTAAAAACAAAATAATTTAACCCGACTCAGTCATTCCAGTAGATCTGACTAACACTAATAATTGTCATTAGTTAGGAATAAATAAAGTTTGTTGTATTTTAAAAGTTTAATCTGGAGCATGGCAACTCGTCCGATATATAACTTATGTATTTAGTCAACACGTCCACGAATTAATTCGTCCCCATTGTGTCAACGTTGGCACGACGTTGTTGTTCGCACGTTGATGTACCAATCAATGTGGCACCCTAGCTGGGACACACTGCCATTACTGATTTAAAGCCAATCTGTCTCATATATTTGACAAATGGGTTTTCACATTATACGCTGCAAATGACCTATTATGGAAGTCATAATTCGTCTATTTCGGCACCTGCAGATTAGAATTACCTCCTGGAAGAGCACATGGGGGAATCGGACCCTTTTCCTATAATTTGTTTTAACTCAATAAACAAGATAATTTTGACCGTGTGGAAAAGTTTAAAGGCATAAATTTATCTAAAGTTTGATAACCACTTGATATAATTAGATGCCCATCTAGTGTTCAAATCATTCAGTTTTATATATTTTTAGCTCACCTGAGCGAAGCTCATGTGAGCTATTGTTACCGCAATGTGTCCGTCGTCCGTCCGTCGTCCGTCCGTCGTCGTCCGTGAACATTTTCAAACGTCATCTCCTCGGTAACCATTGGGCCTATAGTCACCAAACTTCATGGTCATGGTCCTTAGGTAGGGTGATTACAAAATTGTTAAAATGACGTCATTACGCAATCCAAGATGGCCGCCGTCTAAAAATAGCACAAATTCTTCAAAACTCTTCTTCTCAAGAACCGCTAACCGGATTTCGACAAAACTTGGTAGGAATGATCGATGTACAATGCTCTTTCAAAGTTGTTAAAATGGTGACTCCGGGGTCAAAAATGGGCGTGGCCCGTGGGGTTAAATTTGGGTCAAAATTTATTTGTGACCAAATATGGTCATGTTATATATCAAATCGAAGGTATCAATGAAGCGATCACTCTGGTACATTTTTTGTCGAAATCGGATTGTCATGTCATCCAAGATGGCCGCCGAAATGTCAAAAGGTATTTCTTTTATTAGAGATTTCAAAATTCTTCTTCACATGAACTGCTTGGCCCATGGTAACCAAACTTAAAAGTTATGGTCCATGGGTGAAACCTTTTCAGATTTGTTAAAGTGGAGGTCATCGCTAATCCAAGATGGCCGCCGTCTAAAAATAGCATAAATTCTTAAAAAATCTTCTTCTCATGAACCGCCAGCCGGATTTCGACGAAACTTGATAGGAATGATTGATGTACAATGCTCTTTCAAATTTGTTAAAATGATGACCCCGGGGTCAAAAATGGGCGTGGTCCGTGGGGTCAAATTGGGGTTAAATTTTATTTTTGACCGAATATAGTCATGTTATATATCAAATCGAAGGTATCAATGAGGCGATCACTCTGGTACGTTGTTTGTCGAAATCGGATTGTTATGTCATCCAAGATGGCCGCCGAAATGTCAAAAAGTCTTTCTTTTATTAGAGATTTCAAAATTCTTTTTCACATGAACCGCTTGGCCCATGGTAGCCAAACTTAAAAGTTATGGTCCATGGGTGAAGCCTTTTCAGATTTGTTAAAATGGAGGTCATCGCTAATCCAAGATGGCCGCCGTCTAAAAATAGCATACATTCTTAAAAAATCTTCTTCTCATGAACCGCTGGCCGGATTTCGACGAAACTTGGTAGGAATGATCGATGTACAATGCTCTTTCAAAGTTGTTAAAATGGTGACACCGGGGTCAAAAAATGGGCGTGGTCCGTGGGGTCAAATTGGGGTCAAGTTTTATTTTTGACCGAATATAGTCATGTTATATATCAAATCGAAGGTATCAATGAGGCGATCACTCTGGTACGTTGTTTGTCGAAATCGGATTGTTATGTCATCCAAGATGGCCGCCGAAATGTCAAAAGGTCTTTCTTTTATTAGAGATTTCAAAATTCTTCTTCACATGAACCGCTTGGCCCATGGTAGCCAAACTTAAAAGTTATGGTCCATGGGTGAAGCCTTTTCAGATTTGTTAAAATTGAGGTCACCGCTAATCCAAGATGGCCGCCATCTAAAAATAGCATAAATTCTTAAAAAATATTTAACTCATCAACCGCTGGCCGGATTTCGACTAAGCTTGGTAGAAATGATCGATTTACAATGCTCCTTCAAAGTTGTGAAAATGGTGACCCCGAGGTCTAAAATGGGCGTGGCCCGTGGGGTCACATTTTATTTTTGACCGGATATGCTCATGTCATATATCAAATTGAAGGTATCAATGAGGCGATTGCTCTGGTGCAATATTTGTCGGAATCGGATGATTATAACATCCATGATGGCCGCAAAAAGGTCCATTTATTCGAGACTTTGAACGTCTTTTTCTCAGGACCACATGGCCGATGCTGGCCAAACTTCATAGGAAGTTAAGATCCTTGGGTGAAGCATTTTCAGATTTGGTAAAATGAGAGCCATCGCTTAATCCAAGATGACCGCCATCTAAAAATATTACAATTTTTTTTAAAACACATGAACTCAATGTCACATTCTCCTGTGGTGTTCATGGAGTCAGGTGAGCAAATTAGGGCAATCATGGCCCTCTTGTTTTTAATCAAATCAATTTTGAAATGGCGGATATTGCCTGCGAGACGCGGCTATATAACGACAGAAAGTTGTGTTAAAGTTTTTGGCTAAGTCATTTGACCATGAAGACAGTGGGCTGCATGGACGGACTAAATAATGAAAATATGGATGATGACAAATAAGTATATGAAGTTTCAAGCAAATTGGACCTGCAGAGATACACCAACAACAGCGCCAGAGGTGACAATAAACGCCCACCGAGGCATGGTCAATGAAGCAAAACAAAAACGTAGGTCAATGTCACATTAAGGTCAAATGGTATACATGTATGTGCATGTCACTTGCTGATATACACCATTAGCTGATTGTTATGTGCATGAATATTAAGTAAATCGGTTGAACACTAGAAATAGTAGAAGACAAGCATAAAGTTGCATTTTCTGAGTCACAAATGGGGCATAACTCCATATGATTTTAGGTGGAGTGAAAATGTTTGTGTTACTAACTGCGGCACTTCATGGTAATCAGGTATACAAAGTATGAATTAGATCAGTGGAAAATGTAGAAGTAG
Organism: Conchocele bisecta; assembly: GCA_029237695.1. Classification (NCBI taxonomy): domain Eukaryota; kingdom Metazoa; phylum Mollusca; class Bivalvia; order Lucinida; family Thyasiridae; genus Conchocele; species Conchocele bisecta. The sequence goes on along the minus strand of CM055265.1, from coordinate 157,665,944 downwards.
CTCGCTGTAAATGTCAAAAATAGGAATTTTGGATCTTAAAAAAGGGAATAATTACGTAAGGGTTTGGGATGCAGTGAAAATTGTTGTGTTACACACTGTGGTGCTCGGTGGTGGTCAGGTATGCAAAGTGTGAATTGATATAAGTGGAAACAAATTTCGCTGTACAAGTCCAAACAAGAGTTGAAAAGGGGAATAATTTCATAAGGATTTGAGGTGGAGTGAACATTTTTGTGTTCATTGATTGATTTCGTCTTGATTGTGGTCAGGTATGCAAAGTATGAATTGGGTCGGTGAACATTTTTAGGACTTTCATATAAGTCAAAAATGGGGATTTCAGAGTTGAAAAAGAGGGACTATGATAATTCCATAAGGACTTGAGGTAGAGTGATTTATGTTGTGTTACATACTTCAGAATTTGCAGGTGGTAAGGTATTTAAAGTACGAATTGGATCGGTGGAAAATGTAGGACTAGTTCGCTGTACGAGCCAACAAATGGGAATTTCGGAGTCGAAAAATGGGGAAAATTCTGTAATGATTTAAGTTGGAGTTTAAAAAATGTGTTACACACTGCGCAACTTTAAATTTATAGTTAGTAGTCGTGTAAGGTAAGTATGAACCTCATCAGTGGAAAACTGTATGATTAGTTCGCGGTACGAGCCAAAAATAGGAATTTTGTAGCAAAAAAGGGGTGATAATTCAGTAAGGGTTCGAGGGGTGAGATAATGTTTGCGCTACGCACAGCGGAACTTCATAGTAGTCATGTATGGTAAGTATGAACTTGATCAGTGGAAAACTGTACTACTAGTCCACTACGAGCCAAAAATCCCAAAATCAGAACAGGATATTTACAGAAAAAAAGTATATTCAGCCCTCTGAAATTAGGATAACCTGACAGGTCCTTACAACACCAGAGTCACTTAGCCCCATTCCCCAAACGTAATAGTATTAGTACTAATCTTATTACTTTCATAATGGGTATAACCGGATTCAACTCTCACGTACATATACTAGAAAGCCAAACATATACATGAGTCAAACCAGGGATATTGGGATTCCACCCCCCTGTTAAATGTACCCTTCGCATGCTGCCAACCAACCGCCCAAACAAGTACATGAAGTTTCAAGTCAATCGGACAGAGTTGCAGAAATAATCAGTAGTCCAAAACTTCCGCAAATGCTGCCAAAACTTTAACACAATCTAAATAATTTGACCTTGAGCATGTGTTTGTTTGTTGGGGTTTAACGGCCTATCAACAGTTATGGTCATTTAAGGCCGGGTCAATGGGTTTAGTGCTAAATCCCATATATTACCTGTACAAGTACATGTTCATGTTCAAGTACATCTACAAATGGGGGGAAAATCCCAAAATCAGAACTGAATATTTACAATAACACCAGATGGCTGCGGCCCGCATGTCGAGCCCGCCGAGGCATTTGATGGTATTTTTAAAAACTTTAACGCAGATTTCGGACGGACGCATGCACGCACGGACACCCGGACGTCATTGTGATCACTATGTCTCGCTTTCCGCAAGCGGGCTCGACAAAAACTATATATTCAGCCCTGAAATCAGAATAATCCTGATCTGATTCCAGGTCCTCGCAACACCAGAATCACTTGGCCCCCCTCCATTAAAAACAGTACGATCAGTAATAATCTTACTACTTTTATAATGGGCAATAACCCAATTCAACTCTCAGGTAACAAAAGAGCCAATGATAAAAACGTACCCGAGGGCCAAACCAGGCAAATCGTGTTTCCTATAAGGAGGAACCCCTACCGTCTACCGTTAATTTACGCCATCGCGTTTGCCCGACCACCACCCACCCTTGAACATGTGGGCCTCATGGGTGGGCTGTGGAATGATTTGATTTAATGGTGTGTACAGCCTGTCAACAGCTAAGGTCATTTTTTTGCCGGATTAATGGGGTTGAATCCCATGTACGTTACCTGCTGTGATGGGGGGTGTGGGGAGGGGGGGGGGGTGGGCGGGATCCCAAGTCAGAACCAAATATTTACAGAAAAAATATATATCCAGCCCTGAAATTAGAATAACCTGACCTGGTGCCAGGTCCTCATAACACTCATTTAGCCCCACTCCCCAAAAGTAATAGGATTAGTACTAATATTATTACCGGTGAATGTTACGGAGTACCTGAATTACTTCGGAGTTGAAATAATTTAGGATCAAATACAATCTAACGTTTCATATACATGTATAATAAATGTTCAAAGCCAGTCTGGTATACTGTACCATTTATATTGTGTTGGTAGACACATGTAATTTACACAAATTGATACATAAAACTGCCGAATTTCAAATGACATTTAAAAATATACCTTTAATCAGCGGGAGACAGAAGTGCAACGCCCAGATGCCATTGTTATCACTATTTTGATCTCTACAGAAGCAAGCACAAGAAATAATTTGTGCCATATTGAGCCTGAATTAGAGATTAGGCCATACAAAAGTACTTTGGTTCTCAAACATGGGGTTCGCAGAATGTGACGCGTGAGGGCAGATTTTTTTATATATATATATATATATATATATATGTCGATAAAATGCTTGATGCGCAGAGATTATTCTGATGCGGCTATATCTGAGAACCAAAGTACTTTATGGCCTGAAGCTCGATTAACACGATTCATCAAAATGATTTATTTCGAAACATGCAATTCGTGCTCAGAAATTTTATAATCATACTTTAATAAGAATAATAACTGCAAACAGTGTCACATTCAATTTATTTCATACATACATGTACATGTATCTGTGTATCTGACATTGATTTAAAGGGTGCATATAATATAAGCTGTCATGGATGGATATTAGGATGACCAGATGGAATGATGAAAACTATATACATGTACGCCTACCGGTAGTCAAACCGAGTAATTCTAACTCTATAGCATGAACATTTGACCACTTCTTAATGTGTGAAAAAGTTCAAAGTTTCAAGGTCATATTAATGGCAGCATGGATAAAAAAACAATAATGGTCCATACAAGCAGAACTCTGTATATAGCCACTTTAAATCAGGGTTGGCCGGGAAATACCGGGTTATTTAAATTAAGTTTTAAGGTCAGTAATAGTTAATTAAACAATAAACAACTTAATAATTAGATATAGGGGTTAATTACAATGTATAGATCTGTTTCATTCCCAACTAGGGGTACTCATCAGGTAGACTATTTGGCAACCATGACATTTATATTTTGGTTGTATTATTTTTTTGTAAATTACTACTTCATTTCTTAGGAAGCATCTGAGTGTCTGCTAGTAGTATATAAGAGTCACAATGATACCATCACCTCTGGAAGGTACCGGCTACGCGCGGCACCTTCCACAGCATGATGGTATCATTTGTGACTCTTATATACTACTACCGCGAGACCATATATTTATGACATGAGAAGATACACCCTATTAGAGATAAAAATCACTATGTTATACTCAGTATATATATATACAACAATCTGTCATACTTTTATTACGAATAAAATAACTGAGACCCTATTAAAGATAAGAAATCCACTCAGTATTTTACAGCAATCTGTCACAAATATAAACTGACACCCTATTAAAGACAAGTTATCCATAAGTTATACTAAGTATATTACAACAATCTGTCATACATTTATTACAAATAAAATATAAACTTACACCCTATTGAAGATAAAAATATATTGGTTATACTCAGTATAATGCCTACCATAAAGCAAATGAGAGAGCAAGCTAAGAGTTGGGGAATTTCCCTAAGAGGTTTGAGACTCAAGAAAGATATAGCAGATAGGATAAGTGACGCGCGAGCCGTCGTCTACGAGGAGAGGCTGCGGCGTGCGGTTTCGACCGGATGACTGCCCGCCGACCCCGAAAAAAGCTCCGAGAAATTGGAGAACGAGACGACGGCCAGTCTGCGCGCCACCGCTTACGCGCAGCGTGTAAAAGAAGATCCCAGCGCACGTAGAAAACCCCTATACAAGGCGTACTACAATAAGAATTTATCAAGGGTTGGTGGGGGGACCCCTCCCAAGAAGAGGAGAGATATCGCCAGAGCTTTGGTGGAGGAGGGTCCCAGGATTCTCGCCGAAGAAGCCGAAGTTAGGGAAACTGTTGATAGGGGTAGGAGGAAGATAGTATGGACTTTCGAGAGGGGGGTAGACGGGGAGATCGCTAATCGCATAATGAATAAAATTCGCCCAGAGATGACCACGGCATGTTATCTGAGGTATTCGTGCTCGTATCATATTAGGAACATAGAGACCGACGCTACTATGATCTATCACAAACAATCAAAGGGCAGTCCGTGGATAAACGAGATCGCCAAAGCCGAGAGTTGGATATCCGATAGAGAGAAAGGTCGAATGGACATCGACAAAGTCGATAGACCAAACACAAAATGGACCTTCGTTCGTTGGATATCGGTCGAGGTGAAGATGATCATCGACGCACAACAACTTCTCATGGGAGCGGGAAAACTCCCAGACTGGTTAAGACAGAAAAAGGGAATGTATTCCGTCGACACGTACGACGACTACTTGTGTCTGTTTAGGTGCATAGCCATCCACCGTAGAGGGAGACCAGACCGCTGTTGTGAGAAGGCACGAGCTCTGGCTCGCGAATTCCTCGGGCATGATAACGGACCGGGTAGCCAGGGAATCTCCCTGGACGATATTAAGAAGGTCGAAGAGCATTTCAAGCTGGGTATTCGCGTTTACGAGTCCACCGCCGATGAAGTGTGGTATCTCATGAAGGTTCCGGCAAATTACGACGTGGTTGGGGGGAAGACAATGACGATAGGAATGTTTGGAGGTCACTCGTTCCTCATAACGAATCTCCGCAAGATGACGAACGAGTACGGGTGCACCGGATGTCAACAACGGTTCACAAAATCGTGTAACATGCACAGGCACGCGACCACCTGCATGGGTGGGAAGACCGTGGTGACATGTCCAGGTAAGAGGGTAGAGAGACCTCAGTCGGCCTACGAGAAGGCGTTCTGTCCTAAGGGGTCAGCGAGTGTGAGGTCGATTCAATGGTTGAGCAGAGAAGAGGAGAGGGTGGGAAAGCACATACATCACGCCGACTGCGGTCACGGTGGTGAGAGGTGGGTGGCCGGTGATCCGGTCGACGGTTACTGTCACGAGACCGAGACCGTGTTTCAGTTTCACGGATGCTACTGGCACGGGTGTCCGAGGCATTGCATGAGAGGTAACGCGAGATCGCTGTACAAGAGGACGAAAATTCAAGACGCCAAGATAAGGAAGGCGGGTTACGAGCTGGTGGTGATGTGGGAGTGCGAGTGTTTGAATGAGGTGAATACCTACTATCCACAATCGCCGCGCGAGGAGGAGACGACTCTGTACCCCCACCAGATAGTCTACGACTTCGAGGCGTATCTCGACAAGTCAAAAACCACGCGACCCACCAAAGACCTGACCTTCGAGGTCGAGCACGTTCCTATATCGGTGTCGTTGGGGGATACGATGCATGAAGGGATCGCACACCTATGCGAACGAGATCCCGACACGCTAGTCGAGAAGTTTGTGACCGAGCTGCAGATGAGAGGCAAGGCAATCAGGGAGGGGGTTAGGAAGAAGTATCTGACATAGATATGTTATCGAAGTCTCAGCAAGCAAAGATTATCTCTTGGATTGACCAAGTCCCGGTGGTGGGGTTCAACTGTAGCAGGTACGACCTGAACCTCATCAAGCAGTACTTTGTACAGAAGTTGGCGGCCACCGTGAATAAGGTGGTACTCGAAGTTGAAGGGTGAAGTTGAAGGGTGAGTTCCTACTGTCGTTGTCCGAGTGGAAAGAGTGTAAGAAGGTATTCCGAGAAAAGGGGATGAAGACGTTCAAGGAATGGTTGCAACACTACAACGACTTGGATGTAGGACCGTTCCTGGAGGCTCTGACTAAAATGGCGGAGTTCTACAGGGGAAGAGGCGTGGACATACTCAAGGATGCTGTGTCTCTGTCTGCCCGGTGTTTCCCTTCATACCTACCGCGGGTGATCGATGGGAGGCGGACATCCGCGGGTCGATCGATGGGAAGGGGACACGCCCGAGCTGTGGTCACCGAAGTCAGAAACTTACGAGATGATGAAGCAGGGATTGGTCGGTGGTCCGTCCATAGTATTCTCCAGATACGCCGAGGCTGGAAGGTCAACGATCAGGGGTCAGGTGGGGAGTCGGGAGGAGAAGATGTGCATGGCGGTGCTGGGGTACGATGCCAATGCTCTGTACCTATCTACTCTGTCGAAGGACATGCCGTGTGGTGAGGAGCAGATATGGACGTGTGACGACCCGGAAAGACAGTCGTATATAGACTGTTTCGTGAGGAACGTCAGGAGTGAAAAGTGGTTCGGATTTGCGGAGTTGGATATAGAGGTCCCGGAAACGTTGAGAGACAAGTTCTCGGAAATGTCACCGCTGTTCGTTAATCGAGAAGTCGATAAGAACGAGGTTCCACAGCACATGAAGGACTACCTGGCCAGGACCGGGAGGAAAAGAGTCGAAGGACAGAGAAAGCTCGTGGGGACCATGTCCGCCAAGAAGATGATCATATACTCCCCGCTGCTAAATGGTATCTGGAGCACGGTCTGATCATCAAGGCGGTGCATAGGGTGATAGACTAGACGCCCGGCAAACCGTTTCAATGGTTCGTTAAAGAGGTCACCGCTGCTAGACGGACGGGGGACGTCGACAAGAGCAAGGCGGTGTTGGCGGAGATATTCAAACTGGTTGGCAACGCGTGTTGTGGCAAGCTGATAGAGGCACAAGAGAGACACATGAACACCACATATACGAAGGATGAGAAGACTGTCGATCGGGCACTGAGGTCGGCGTGGTTCGAAGACCTGGAGGAGATTGGGGAGGCTTACGAGATATCGAGCAGGAAGACTCGAGTGGTGATCAACAGACCGTTTCAGTGTGGCATAGCGGTCTACCAGTTGGCCAAGCTCCGGATGCTGGAGTTCTAGTACGATTTCTTGGAAAAGTACGTGGATCGCGGAGATTTCGAACTGATACAGATGGACACTGACAGCATGTACTTCGCGCTGTCGGAGAAGACGCTGGCGGCGGTGGTGAGAAAGAATATGAAGAGAAAGTTTAATAAGGAGAAGACCGAGTGGTTGGCGTGGGACGTGTGGAGCAACAGAACTCCGGGACTGTTCAAGCTGGAATTCGAAGGGGATAGAGCCATCGCTCTGTGTAGCAAGTGTTACTACGTGAGTGGTGATGGAAAATCTAAGCACTCGGCCAAGGGGATGTCGAAGAGATCTAACGATCTGACTTGGGGAAGGTATGAGTGCTCTCGAAGGGGGTAGGGATATGGCGGAGAACAGGGGATTCCGAATGATTAACGGGGTGATGAAGACGTACAAGCAGGAAAAGTTGGGGTTGTCGGCGTACTACGACAAGAGGAGAGTGATGGAAGACGGTTTACACACCGAGCCTATAGGATAGGTAAAAAAAAAAGAAGAGAACTCTGAAAAAAAGGAGAGAATACTAAAGACTCTGACGATCCGGGGGTAGCTGGTTGTCAGAAGGCACCGCAAGAAGTTCTTCGCGAACAAACCCTCGAGATGGCCCATCATCCAAATAGTAGAGCACGGGCTCATCGGGCTTGGTAATAGATCGATCTAGATGATATACATTGAGAGACCACACGGGATCAGTCGCGCGGCGGCTGCCACCTTCGAGCTCTCCCGGTTGATAGAGGTACCGGACGTCAATATCCGATGGAAGCCGTTGCTCCTCTAAACCAACGGGTCGCCCGCGCGAGACGGCAGAGGGCTTGCTCGTCACCCTTTTAAACTTGATAGCATCTACAGGCTTCTTACCTATCAATCTGGTCACCTCTCCGTTCAGTGCGGAGACCACGGCGGGCAGTCTGGCCACACACTCGGTCGATCGCGAATGAGGGTCTACAAGTTCTTTAGCGTATTGGTGTCCGAACAGTCTCTCAGCCAGGGTTCGATTGAAGCGCTCCACGATCACCTGGTCCCGGTGGATGTTGACGCGGCCGCGTCTGACAGAAACGTCGTGCTTAGACAATAGATGAGAGACCGCGCCCATGAACTCACGGCCGGGATCAACCTGGAGAAGATTCGGCCATTTGAGAGGACTCCTCTTATATATTCGGGAGAGAGCCTCGGCCACCTCCTTAGACTCTTTAGTGGCCAACGGCTCAGCCCCCTTATAACGACTCGCTACGTCAACGATTGTCAGTGCGTACTTGTACGTCTTGCGACCGACGCGATCGTGAGGGAGAAACAGGAGATCCGCTTGGTGAACTTGGTTCGGTACCGGCTCGTCGAATTTCGGGCACGGAATATTGTGAGGCGCGGGTAAATAGATCTGCCAGATGGCCTGCTTCTTGAGCCATTCCTTGACAGCGTTTTCTGAAACCTTGGTCGCCGCCGCGAGGTTCTTGATGGCAGCGAGTCCCTTCCAGTAGCCGCGGGGACTATAGTACGTGTTCGCTAGCTTGCGCGTTAGGCGAACCGATAGTTTGGTATTAAGTTTGCGCGTGTTCATCGTATGCGATGTATTCTAATATATCGGACAATCTCCAACATGCCCTCGCCAGATCGTCCGGTAACTGCGTCGATAATAATAAACCTTTGTTGGAAGTACAATCGCGATTGAGGGTTAAGTTCTGAAGGAACTTGGGAAAATCCAATCCCTCAGGATTGGTGGAGGAATATAACATCCGCTTTGCAAAAAGTGTGGCCGCTTTTTCGTCCTCGCGCCACGTCTCGAGAGAATCTCGGGCAAGACGAATCATATCCCCTGCGCCAGCTATGCGGTGTTTAAGGGCAGTGTAGCCTACATCAATCATAGCAAAATAAAGTTCGTCAACTGACATCGTTCTATATATATATTTATATATATTTAAAATAATTAATTTAAAATCTCGATTGGATATAGTAGCCGACGATACCCACCACACCCATTCCCACAACGATGAACGCGATCTCGCGGTCTTTTTGGGGCTCTGACGGTACATAGAAATCTGAAAGTTGGGGCTCTCTGCGATCCAGCGGCTCGAGCCTTTTCTGCGGATATGCCAGCGCGTACTCGCGGTTGGCTTCTTCAACGTTCTGAAAAGATTGTGCGGCGTGATTTTCGCGGCGAAGCTCTTCATTGACCCAGTCCAGATGGGCGGTTCGTTTTTTCGACCACGCTTCCTTTGCACTATTGAGTTGTTCTACAGCTAAATCGTGACGCTTACGCTCCTCATCCACGTTCGAGCTTCTCATTTTAGAGAATATAAAGTTGCTACCGCTGAACGCCAATGCGTTTACAAGCGCACCACCTACTATTACTGCGATTGAAGCCATTTATTTCCATATATTAACTGGTAAAATTCCAGCTTTAACTAGATAATCTAGGGTCCAAACTGCGGCCGCTACATCTAAGGTCGCGAGTCCTATGTCTCTCACAGTAAGTCCAATTTGGGAGCGGACCCTCCTAGGGCCATCTTTGATAGTCGAGCATACCCGATACTGAAACCCGATATCACCACGGCGTGATAAAGCGCATTCACTAACATTTTACCATCTTGTTCAGCCATTATAATTATTGCATATAAAAGGGGTCGCAATCAATGTTTAAATGGGGTGCATCCTGGTGTTTCGTAACTGTTTTTGGATGAATTGATGGGGGTTGTTTTTTCGATAAGGATTGGTGTAATAGGGGGTATTTCCACACGCACAGGGCACCAACAACTGCCAGACCACCACCAACAACCCAACTCCAATTCACGAATTTGGGTTCAATCGGATTCGCCCAACCTCGATTGGGTGTTGAGTGTGCTTCCAATTCGTGAATTGGGGGTGTTGTTGTACTCAACTCTGTCTTCAGATGTTTTGCTGTCTCCGTCCCCGATTTCAACGACTGTTTAGCCTCTCGAAGCTCGGCGAGTATTTTATCTTGTTTAACTTTTCGGGTGGCAGCCGCCGCCCGCCCAGCTGCCTGTCTTTTGGGATTTTTTATATGCGGTATGTCATCCAGTGGCGGTGTAACACTCGGGTTCGATTGCGTTGGAGCAATCGGGTTCAACTCTGTCACTCTCGCGAGTGTGTCTTGTGTCATCATTTATGATATTAATATTAGGGCTTATAGTTCGTGGGCATATATGTCCAAATTGACAGTGTTTACCCGTGGTCAACGCGGTTGACAGCGGAGCTAAGTACATTCCAAACTTGTGATAAATTGAGCAGCAGGCTGTTCTAAGAGTGTGACCTATAAAAGGGTCAGTCTCTAGATCGTCAACCCAATACCCAATTGGGCACTCAACCCAATACCAACCGCCGTTGGAGTTGGAGTTGATCCCGATTGCTCTGTCGGATCATTATCTTTCAGGATGTTGGCAGTCGCAGTTGAGGTTTCTTCTATTAGCTGATCGAGAAGTTTGTCGCAGTTCATTTTTCTTAAAATTAACTCTCATCACTTTAACATATTGCCAAGTGCACCACCCGATACTTATGATCACCATTATGCTCGCAACAAAGCTCGCAGCGGAGCACCAAATTGTTAACATTGTTAACCAGTGTTCAGCATTTGTTCAACATTTGTTAAGCATTTGTTCAGCATTGTTCAGCATTGTTCAGCAATTGCTAAGCATTGTTAAGCATTTACTCGGCAATTACTAACGAGCGTTAAGTAATTGCTAATTAATTATAAAATTAATTGATAACTTCGTAAGCAGTTGGTTGATCAGTCTTTAGCAAAAGCCTGGCGTGCTTAGTTTCCGAAAGCATCTGTCGAACCTCCAGGCGCTCCTCGCTCCTTGCAGTGAAAGAGGGCGACCCATTTCGTTTGATCGCGCAGATCCTTGAGGACGGCGTTGTACTTTTGAGTGGATATCCATACGCTTTGCCTAGCATGGCGGCCAGAAAATGCGAGCTCGGAGAGCATGTCCTTCTTTTTGGTCATCGCTGCCTTGGCCGAGCAATCGTCAATCACGTATAGGGTGGGCTCACACTGGAATCTTTGGTATAAACCACGCAGCCAATCGTGAAGCCAATCACCGGGGTCAATAACGTATACCTCAGGGTCGGTCCATATCCATGGGCGCCGCTGATAAGTATCGTTGTGCCGCACAGTGGGACACAGGATCACAATGTGACGAAAGGCATTGCGGTAGGAGCCCTCGAGCAAGTCTAGGATGAAAACCGTTTTTCCACATCCTGTCTGCCCACATATTATGGCAGAGTGGGCATCTCCAATCGTGAATTGGTATTGATTGCTAATTTTCTTATTTTTTTCAAATTTATTAATTAATAAATCGTTAGAATGATTGCTAATTTTCTTAAAATTAATTAAATCAGTAGAGTGCTGAGACGTATCGACCATCTTCGATGTTGAGTTGTGCGTCTGTAATTATATATAAGTACACGTTCAATGGCCCGGCTCCGTCCGCCTCTTTGGTTATCTGGATCGTGACACCCTCGCTAGCGTTCTCAACTTGGCGTCCGCTGCCGTGTATTTGGTCGTCATCGCTGGCTCGCATGTCTAGCCATAACGCGTATTTGGTATTCAGGAACTCCGCAAGGGAGACGGCCGAGAGATGCAGGTCTTTGGCAACCGCAGCAACCTCCGGAGAGCGCTTAGAGCCGGCAGCAAACTGCTTTCTTACTTCGTCCCACTGCTGGTGCGTGCGAAGACCCGCGCTGTAGAGTTGATTGGGTACTCCCTCGATCGTCACCTCTACCTTCGTGATTTTGGGGTTATAGAATTTGTCGGTTTTTCTAGCACCGAACGCGAACCGAGCATCCTCGAACAACATCAGTATACCTTTCATCGAGCGGGCGGGTACGTTGACATTAATATTCCACAATGTGTCGCCTTTGTCTTTCGTCATCTTGCGATGGCGAAGAACTCGGGTCGTAAAGTATGGCAACGCGCCCGGCGTACTGGGTTCTGATCAATCGCGCGAGTTCGGGCATCGTGACCATGTCGTACTCCAGCGAAACATTATCGATCGTATACGTCGATAACATGTCGCTGGCTATGAGAACTCGGCTGTAGTCGTTGAACGTTAGTTCGTATTCGAGGCGGTCAGCCAAAGCGCTCTGATAGTAGGGCATGTGACTCTCCAGCAACTCAAAGTCGAGCGGGATGTAGAAGCGATGGCGTAAGCGCCAGCGATCGCATTGTCGCTCGCGTTGTTATCTGCCTTGTTAGCAGACCCGATTCTAAGTTTGGTTACGTTCTTATTTTTGCTGGTGTCAATACCCTGATAGACAGCGTTTTCGCGCTCTTGCGCCGTCATCCATAGATCCTGATAACAATGGTAGACGTCGCTGTCATCGATCGACATCACCTCATTACCAGAAATCTTTATCATGGTCTTCTTGACTATGGCGCGACCCAGGTTCTGAACGACGGTTCGGTTCTCGTCCGTCGACGTCAGCGAAATAGTGAAAGCGAGGCGAACAGTCCCCGGCACAATGACGTCGTTAGCTCCGAGGTTGGGGAAGCGGACCAAGAGCTGCTGATTCTGGTCGATCGTCGATGGGTTGTTTGTAATAACGACACTCTGTCTCACGCCTTTTGCCCCGAGGGGCTCACGCAGTCTGCGGTATGGATTGAGTTTGCGACCGTATTGACTCGAAGACATAATTTAGTGAAACTATATTAAACCCGTATGGTTTTGTCTTTAATACATAATTAATTTTAAGAAAATTAATATGGCTGATTACGATATTGACATGGATGAAATCGGCAGAGACGATTTACGCGATGATGATGACATCGATGATGACATCGATAACTATGACGATACGACCTTCATAGAGACGCCAGCACCCCAAAATACACCTTTGTTTGTTCCAGGCGAACCACGAAATAAGCCTTTGGTTAATCCAGGCGCATCCTTGTTTGGTCCAGACGCACCCAAAAATACGCCCTTCTCATCTTGTCCTACGTGGGAGGACTCACCCGAGACTCCGGCATGGGCGGGTGGTGTCGAGATTCCTGCGGGGATCTCCAAGGATGAGCTGGCGCCTCTCACGGAAACGGAGTCTCGGGTGAAACGGTGGGAGAGTGAGGTGTCTAAACACGGCATCAATGCCACGTTGGAGTTCCGCAGCACTAAAAGAGGAGACTTGTGGGTTAAATGGGGTAATAGCTGGAAGTTGCTGACGTACAAGAACGACCCGACCCGGTTCCTCAGCCCCTCTTCCTTGAACCGATATGGAGTGCTCTTCGCTCGAGCTCTCGGAGTGATCGATGATCGGGCGCAGCTGCCTCAACAAATGGTAAAAACCCTACAGTCTACCGACGAAACGCTGGTGAAGACGGCCGCCGCTATAGAAACGAGCGATATCAGCGAGGTCCCTCGTATAGCCACCGACGCTATTAACACAGTGGAAACTACGGTCAACGAAATAAACGGCACTAAGTATGACCCACCATTACCTCTTCGCGAACTCATGGGACTCGATAAGGTTCTGCAAACGGTCCGGGGCGAACTGGTCAATAACCTCTCCAAACTCACGGTGCTGGACGAACATATCGCGCTAGAAGAAAGAAAACTTGGGGAAGTCCGTGACGATAGAGAATCTACCGAGCGGATCAACAAACTCCTGCGGTCGTTGCGGGACGAAAGAGAAGCTCGCTTGGAGGTTGTCTCGACTAACCGTGAGGCACTTTCCGGCCAATTAAGTCGGAGCCACGAAACAATCTCGAGGGTCCTGCACGAGGACACGACACTCGGTGAGCGTCTTCGCACTCTGTTCAGAGAGAAGGGCGTCACGATAGTAACCATCATCGCAGATTTCAGCATGATTATATCGACCCTAATTCTATCTATATCGTCTCTATTTGTAGCTGTCAATGCTTGTGCCGCACCAGCACCCGCACCAGCACCCGCGCCATCCGGCGGCGGAGCCAAGGAGTGGGTAAAAAAACAACTAAAAGCCCTCGCCAGTCTCCTGGCTAAATTAGCAGGAAAGGTGGCTGCCGCGCTGCCTGGGTTGATAGGAGGTCTCCTCTCCTTCTTGTTATCCATATTATCAAAAACGGTCGGATGGCTCGCCGAGAATGCTTGGGCTTTAATCGTGGCGATCGCCGGTCTCCTACTATTCTTCGCCAGAGAGTTCCTAAAACCAAAGCGTAAATAGTCCGATCGCCACGAGGGCGACGACGAGCGCTAATTTCTCCTCCTCGTGTGTTGTGCTTCCAATCTTGATTGGTGTTTCAACATTGTTGATGATTGGATTGGGGGAACTCGATGGTGCATCCAATTTACTAATTGGGGGTACTGGGTTCGATTGTGTTGAGGGATGTGTATCCATTTTGTGTTTTGGGGGTTTTATGAAATCGGTTCCACTTACAACTCCGCTCCCAATCATCTTGGGTGGGAGCTTGATGATACCCGTGTTCACGTTCCCGTTGCGGCCGATTTTTTGATTGGTGCTTGCGACTACGATCTGATTATTGTAACCGTCAACCGGGTCGTCTCGTAGTATCATATTGCTCGGCGCCATATAAAGACCTATTCCAAATGCGTAGTCTACCGGGGTGCGGGCAGTCTGCAAAACGTCTTGATAATTCTGGATCGCCTTCTGGAGGTCCACCTTAGCTGAGATGGCGTCCTCGACAAGTGCCAAGAACTGTTTTTGTGCGTCAAAGGCCGTTCCCGTACCAAGTATAGCGCTGCGCGTTTGCTTCTGTGAGGCGAGGATTGCCCATACGTATATGCGAATGGATTCGTTGAGACGAATAACCCCACCCTGCGTAAATCCAGTGCTTTCATCTAACATAAATGTGGTCCAAGCATTTCGCATCTGTGGAGTATCACCCAGGTCTAGGTATTCCACGTGGGCTACTTTAGTAGGTAGCCAATGACAATAACCGTCTTTACACGCAAGCCCTCCAAGCACTTCATCGCCGAACGTCATCTTATTCAATTTATAATTATATTTAGTCCATGTTGCCATTTTTCTAACTGGTGGTGGGGTAGCTCCGCGAGCACTCCACAACCCTGAGAAATATGCGGGAACTTTATCAAGATGCCCACCACTAACTAAGCCTTTAAGGTGAACTAACCCTAAACTGTTGGTTGGGGTGTATACTTTCTGTCTCCAGTCCGCGTCTTTTGGTACCAAAAATTCGTTACACAATCTTTCGAACGCCTTACGGTCGTATGCGCTTGAAATGGGATCCCAGCCGTCGTCTTGAGGTAGTGGAATACCTAGTTCTTTGAGAATCCTCCTAATGGTGTAATACACGTGAAAGTTGTAGACACTTCGGAGCATGACATTCTTGGATGTCAGATGGTCTTGATGCGAAACTCCACATCCGGCCGTTGCGCACCATACAGCGAAATTTAGTTGGTTCTGCCAGAAGTTCATATGGGAAAAATCCCATCTTAGTATTACATCTTGACTAGTAGTCTTTGGAACTACATATTTCTCAAAGATGTTAGGGAAATTGGTGGCAAAGCCACTGTCCGGTCTAACCGTTACGGTTGGGTGTACAAGGCGGTTAACAACATCTTTTTGGGTGTATTTACCACCGACCGCGTACTTTGCATTAGAATTAAAGCTAAATGCTTTGGTATCCATTGAAAGATATTATTATGTTTGCTACTATCACTAACGTTCAAAAATGGAGTTGTGAACTTCAAAAATTAATAGACAACTGCTGCGGACAACGCCGTGTAGGCCTTAGATCAATCACGTTCACGGTCGGGTGGAAAAACGTAGAAAGGGGCCAGTTTTTCCTATCAGTTGTCGATGACGTCGAAGACGCCGACTTAAAACGCCTAGCTATAGGAGACGTAACTAGAATCATAGATATGGATAGTCCAAGTGCCGTAGTATCTTCCGGACTGTGGAGTTTCGGAGATCTCCAAGTTTTTGTCACCTCAAAGCTTGACGGTAAAGTCAACCTCACTGTATCGAAGGTTACCGGGCTCGCAACAATTACCATCGGCCCAGACAGCCGGATAAGGATCTCACCGGGGTTGGGCTCACTGTTAGGATTTAAAATAACATACCCTTACAACGCTGATGAGGTGTTTGTCTCGGGTGAGTACGTCGGTGATACCCCGGTGAACTTTGCCTTCACAAAAACTCTCGGGGTGCACCTGGATCGGGTGAACACATCGTACAACACGGTAGACGGCACTCCCAGCACATTACTGAAAACCGTGCCCGCCAGCGACTGTTTCTATGGTGAGACTGTGACCTTAGACTTCCCACACCCCGAGATGAAAGTTTTGGAATCGGGACACATCCACGAGTTGAAGATTTCTATTCTTGATGATAAAGGGCGAGAGTTGAAGAACGATTACCCGATTTCGGTCGTCCTAGAAATTTCAAATTAATTAATTTTAAGAAAATTATTTAGAATTAAACGCATGTTCGTAATTTATATATATATATTATCAACATTATTGAAAATGAGTATATACGGACCAGGTAGTTCTTCCGATTGGGTGACAAATTCAAAGAATTTGGAACCGACGACAAATTCAAAGAATTTGGAACCGACAGAAGGGGGATTCATCCCGACAGAGGGTGACTTTTTAACTACCCAAAAAACAAAGGCCTTGATCAATAGAACTATATTGGTGGCCACGGACGAGATTCACAAGAGTCTACTATCACAACTTAGAGAATATGCCCTGGCTGTGAATACACAAAGTCGTGAAGAAACGCATACGGAACTAAACGAACTAGGTGAAAAAATAACCAAATTTCGAAAAGAGGCCCGGTTGGGGATTGATAAAGTCCGAGAAGACCACCAGGTGGACCTTACGGAGGCTTATGATGCGTTGCTCTTAAAGGACTCTCTCAGCAAAGAAGCGACACTTACCGAACTACACGGGAAAATAACCAAATTTCGAAAAGAGAGCAGGTCGGATATTGATAAAGTCCGAGAAGACCACCAGGCGGACCTTACGGAGGCTTATGAGGTGTTGCGCTCAGATGACTCTCTCGTCAGAGAAGCGGCGGTTGCCGAACTAGATAAAAAAATAACCAAATTTCGAAAAGAGACCCGGTCGGGTGTTGATAAAGTCCGAGAAGACCACCAGTCGAACCTTGCGGAGGCCATTGCGGAGGCCTATGATGCGTTGCGCTTAGAGGACTCTCTCAGTAAAGAAGCTACACTTAATGAACGAGACGGGAAAATAGCCGAATTTTTTAAAGAGACCAGGTCGTTGGTTGAGGGGGTCCGAGAAGACCACAAGGAGGCCATTGCGGAGGCTTATGGGGCGTTGCGCTCAGAGGACTCTCTCAACAGAGAAGAGGCACTGAGGCACTTACTGAACTAGAAAAAAAAATAACCAAATTTCGAAAAGAGGCCCGGTTGGGGATTGAGGGGATCCAAACGGGTATTGAGAAAGCCCGAGAAGACCACCAGGCGGACCTTACGGAGGCTTATAGGGTGTTGCGCTCAGAGGACTCTCCCATCAGAGAAGCGGCGGTTGGTGAACTAGACGGAAAAATAACCGAATTTCAAAAAGAGGCCCGGTCGGGTATTGAGAAAGCCCGAGAAGACCACCAGGCAGCCCTTGCGAAGGCTTATGAGGTGTTGCGCTCAGAGGACTCTCTCATCAGAGAAGCGGCGGTTTCTGAACTAGACGGGAAAATAACCGAATTTCAAAAAGAGACCCGGTCGGGTGTTGAGAAAGCCCTAGAAGGCCACCAGTCGACCATTACGGAGGCTTATGATGCGTTGCGCTTAGAGGACTCTCTTAGCAGAGAAGCGGCATTTACCGAACTAGACGGAAAGATAACCGAAGTTTCCGATAAACTGAAACATGATCGTATAGCCGCGACCAAAGCTCTTGAGGCATATACCTCAAACAGTGCGCTTGCCGGAATAGTGCGAACAATGAAAACGCTAAAACGTGCCATAACAGTTTGGGCTGAGAAGCGGGGCCCATTGGTTGAGGGGCACTATGAATATTCGTTCGGTGCCAAAGCGAGTAATAAATGTGGGGGATACACTATGACAGCTGCAGGTGAAGTTATCCAAATGGCGGTCTGCTCGGTTAATGCTAGTGGTAAACCTGTGGGCGCGGTCGCGATAAATATTGTAGTAGATGGGGAAGAACGGGGGGTTGGAGTCACTAAAATCTCTGGAGATAGTTCGACGGTGGTTTCGTTCTCCGGTTATGATCGAATTAGACTTTCCAAAGGTAGTGTTATTAACTTTGTTACGAAAATCGGTGACCCAGAGAGTTCTTCCACTATTGTCTCATTGTTAATTGAACTTATTTTGTAAATACTAATATATTGAAAATCATGAACGAATCAACGCTTCCAATTGTCAATACCACTCCATCAACACTGTGTACAATTAACGAAAGAAGTTCAGATTTTAGGTTGAATAATATCGTCGCTATGCAGGATATTTTAGTTAGAGAATATACAAATAGAAAAAGAAACGCTAAAAAATATAGACGCGCGGTGAACACGGCTGAAGCATCTAGCACGGCTCTAGCGAGTGTTTCTGTGTTGTGTGGGGCGGGGACAGCTGCAACTATATCCACCATTATAACGGTTCCTGTAGCGGGGATTTTATGTGTGGTGTCGGCCGTTTCTGGGTTGTTGTGTATGGTAATTAGGGCGTCGGGTGGAAAACTCGAGAAAAAATGTAGAAAACATGATAGAATATCTGTTCTCGCCAGGTCGAAGAAAAATACCATCGACGTTATGGTGTCCAAAGCGTTGGCCGATCAGAAAATATCAAATTTAGAGTTTGAATCCGTGGTGGAAGAAATGGGGAGATATGAACAATTAAAAAATGATATAAGAATCGAGGCGCGCGCCACCATGCCCAAAATTGAGTGTACTGATTGGGATAAATTTAGGGAAAAACTTGGAGATAAAGTCGGAAGAAATGTTACAGCACCATTGTGATATTTTATAAAATAATTATATTGGTACAGTAAACAAATTTACATACCTATACAACATGTGTTTTTCACTGAGAATTACGCCGTAATCGCATAACAAATTCGGTCGAGGATTACACTGTAATCGCCTGTGTAAATTGATACACTCGGCTATAAATAACTGTCTGTTTACCTCGGCTATCAATTTACGCATGGTTCATAACCTGTGTAATTGAAACATTGTCGTAAATCGAAAATTGTACAACACTAGGTAATGTTTATCATAACAGCCTACGTGGTCGTGTGGGTTAAGGCGATACTCTATAGGATGAGGGTCGTGGGTTCGCGCCGCGGTTGGAGCTAAAAAAAATTATTTATTTATTTCTATCCCTACAAATGTGGTCGCTATGGTAAACAACTGCATGACAACGGCGTTCCGAGTCCGATCGCTTGAGGTTGATGAAAAATAAATTGCCAGTTTACATAGAAAGTTTGCATAACCCGTAATTGTCGCTATGGTAAACAACTGCATGACAACGGCGTTCCAAGTCCGACCGCTCGAGGTTGATACAAAAATAAATTCAGATTGCCAGTTTACATAGCACCGATAAGGAAAAATACACTCAAAGTATGACAACGGCGTTCCTATAAGACCGCTCGAGGTTGATGAAAAATAATTTCAGATAGCCCGTTTACATACCTTCGATAAGGAAAATACACTCGGCTATAAATTAATTAGTAGTTTTTTTTTTCAATAATAATTTTTCAATATCTTTATAAGTGATATCGTAGAAATGTACATTCGTAAACGAATCGTTGGGTTTTAATAATTTTATATAATACACCTTAGTTTCATATCCGATACGCATTATCCGTCTTAATGTTTGTATTTGCCTCTTGTATAGTTGACATAATTGCCGGTATAATATTGTAAATGCAACGTTTTTTATCGGAGTGTAATAAATTACGCTGGTATTTCATGTATTCGATATCACCTAGTGTTCTCATTTTATAGAATTTATATATAGGACTATAACCCCCGTATTCTTCGTAAACTTCTTCAACACAGGCATTAAAAACTTTCAATTCCAATTGTATTGTATTATCCATTTTCTCTAATAATATTGGTACTTGTTTTTTCTGTTCAATTTTCTAATTTTATAAAATTAGTTTGATAATGTTTTTTACAGTGTTTTAATGCTGTAGAAACACCGTGACTTATTAGATCGATTCTATCTTTGTAACTGACTTTCCGATTTCAATTATTACTAAACGATAATACTTGCGAGCACGTAATCCCCTGTTAACCATTCGATGAGTAGCCTGAGTGCCACCGCATGGTGGACATAGCAGTGACTCGGCTTTGGTCCCTACCCCATAATGCCGACATGGGCGAGGTGAAACGGAACCTCTTCGCATCCATGCACGGTGATGTGCGAAAACATCTCTCGTGACTACCTGTCTTCAACCACGCACACTTAACTAGAACCATTATGTTATATATATACTGAGTATAACTGAGGGATTTTTATCTCTAATAGGGTGTATCTTCTCATGTCATAAATATATGGTCTCGCGGTAGTAGTATATAAGAGTCATAAATGATACCATCATGCTGTGGAAGGTGCCGCGCGTAGCAATTCACTAGATACAATTCACAAGGATAACGTCATCATGATCAGACTATGTTTAGACAACAGGCTGTTAATTGTCAACCTTCTCCCACACTAATATTCGGTGTCAACAAATGAGAATAAATGATCTTAGCATGCATGATGTGCATACACATAGTCTCTTACAAGTCTTATATGACTGACAATGTACTGTTGTTTTATGCTTTGCATTTGTATTACTTATTTGCATTATTATTATGACATTTATTTAACGTGAACACTATGGGCCACGATGGTACGTATGAGATACAGTACCTAAGATCGCTAAAATTAGCCAAAAACCTACTAATGTCTTCTTATTTGCATGTACATTGATGAGACTTTAATATACTTTACTAAACAATCAGACTATGACAACAGGCTGTTAATTGTCAGCCTTCTCTAACACCTTGTGTGTCATACTGTATAATAAAAACCCAGGTGGTCTGTATATGGTCATGTCAAGTTGTAAAACAATTACACTTACACTGTACATGGATTATCCCTGTTATCAACAGGGATTTTCTCAAAATTCCAAAAGCAGCTTTTATTAGTGGCAGGTTACTACAGTAATGAGGGGTGTTCTCATATACAATAAAATAGACAGTTGGCAAATACTACATAGACTTGTATATAGGGAAGAAAATTGTCTAGAAAATAATGATGTTTTTTTTCTCTAAATTAACTTATTATTTCTTTTTTTATTGCAGAATGTTTTACATGTAGGCTTATCAGTCTACACAGATATAAACCATAGTAGATATAGGGGAATATAGAGACTCATTTTGACATTTTGGAATTAAATAGACCACCAAGATTCATATTTGCCGGTATTTCCCAGTATTTCCCGGTATTTCCCGCCGTCCTGGGAAATACTCTTATTTCCCGGGAAATTGCCAACCATGCTTTAAATGAATGTAGCTGTCAATTAGCCAATTTAGACAACATAGCTGTCAAGTAGCCAACTTAGAGCATCTCATATGATGTGCAACATACCTGTATACATGTACTTCACATTATCTATGTTCTTCTTAGAAATATTACATGTAAAATCAGACTTTTATCAATTAACAAGTTTTGTATTGACCCAATACGTACTGACTGATAACATAATGTCGCAGCAGGCATTTACATGATCAGTGGAATGACACAACGTGAAATAGTCCGAGTAATTTTCAACAAAAAATATCACCTAACATAACACGATACCTGATAACGCTCAGCTCGGAAATGGCAGCAGCGAGCCTCGGAATTCCTACGCGATTCCTAGCCTTGATAACTTGATATCAACAGACACTAGAATGGTATTCTCTATTTACCAGGGTGATAAGATGAAGCATCTTATGAGATCAAAGGTCAGTCTTAAACAAACGTTTGTTTCCTGTAACACGACTCGGAATGCTAGGATTGGTTTAGGCATGAAACGTGCACTCAACATTTATTTTCATCAGTTTGTCTGTTTTAATGGTGCATGGACCAGTGTTGAATATGTATCGTAAAACATTTTTACTGAACAAGGTATTAAAATATCAATAAACAAGAAATGTGGCCTGTCGGCACACAAATACCCCCAGATTAGAGAAACTGGCAAAGTTAATTAACCAAAGTGATAAGTATTCACAAGCACATTTATGAAGGTCAGAAGGTCATGATCATATTAAGGGAAGTGTTGATGTGTGGCATTTGTCCACAACTATGATGTATTGAAATATTAAAGTAATCCATCAAGGGATATAGAAGTTGTGACATAAATGAGAAGCTCCGGCGAACTTATGTGTGAAAAAGTTGTCATGGTCAAAAGGTCAAGGTCATATTAAGGGCAGCATGGATGTGTGTCATTTGTCCACAAGTATGCTTTGTTGAAATATTTAAGTAATCCTTCAAGGAATATAGAAGTTATAGCAGAATTTCTAAACTCCGTCAAACTTCTTAATGTACCGGACACAGACGGACGAACAGACACAGTCAAAATAATATATGCCTACAGCTCTACCAAGACGGGGGGCATACATATAGATTTGTCGTGTTACGACAAAGAAACACAATTTTATTTCAGTTCTAACATGGCCCCTCAGGGCTCCAGATAAGGATACTTTTGTGGTAAATCAGCATTGAAAATCAGGAATTCAGCATTGAAATAGATCTGAGGGAGTACAAATCAGCATTGACATTTCAGCATGTTGTCCTACACTACACTTTTCTACCTACAACTATCAATAACAGATAGCCTTTGTGGTTCTTCCAGTCAGCTTTGGCCGTCGATATAATAAGTACATATAGCCTTTGTCGTTCCTCCAGTCAGCCTTTGTCGCCTATATAATACGTACATATAGCCTTTGTGGTTCCCCCAGTCGGCCTTTGTCGTCTATATAATAAGTACATATGGCCTTTGTGGTTCCCCCAGTCAGCCTTTGTCGTCTATATAATAAGTAGATATAGCCTTTGTGGTTCCCCAGTCGGCCTTTATCGTCTGTATAATAAGTACATATAGCCTTTGTGGTTTTTCCAGTCAGCCTTTGTCGTCTATATAATAAGTACATATAGCCTTTGTGGTTCCTCAAGTCAGCCTTTGTCGTCTATATAATAAGTACATATATCATTTGTGGTTCCTCAAGTCAGCCTTTGTCGTCTATATAATAAGTACATATGGCCTTTGTGGTTCCCCAGTCGGCCTTTGTCTTATGTATAATAAGTACATATGTCCTTTGTGGTTTTTGCTGTCAGCCTACAGTTACATATAGCATTTGTGGTTCCTCCAGTGAGCCTTTGTCGTCTATTTTTTAAGTACATGTAGCCTTTGTGGTTCCTCCGGTTACAGTGTGTCGTCTATTTGTAAGTACATATATACTTTGTGGTTCATCCGGTCTCAGTGGGTCGTCCATTTTGAAGTACATATAGCCTTTGGGGTTGTCCAGTCAGCCTTTGTCGTCAAAATAATAAGTACATATAGCCTTTGTCGTTCCTCCAGTCAGCCTATGTCGTCTATTTTCTAAGTACATATAACCTTTGTGATCTATTATACATATAGCCTTTGTTGTGCCTCCAGTTAGCCTTTGTCGTCTATTTTTTAAGTACATGTAGCCTTTGTGGTTCCTCCAGTCGGCCTTTGTCGTCTATATAATAAGTACATATAGCCTTTGTGGTTCCTCCAGTCAGACTTTGTCGTCTATATAATAAGTACATATAGCATTTGTGGTTCCTCCTGTCATCCTTTGTCGTCTATTGTATAAGTACATATAACCTTTGTGATCTATTATTTAAGTACATATAGCCTTTGTGGTTCATCACCTTTGTGGTTATCCGTCAGACCATTAGAAAGATATCAAAGGAAATCTAAACAAACATGACATACGTCACACCGTACGGAAACACGTGATCCCACACAATCACAAAGTGAAAACTATAGGATCGGCGATGTTCATTCGTACTTTCCGCATTTGCCGACTATTTTCCTTGTCGATATAGTCTTTGTGGTGTCATCTGTCAGCCTATGTGGACTATTTTCTTTGTCGATATAGCTTTTATGGTGTCATCTGTCAGCCTATGTCGACTATTTTCCATATGAATATATCCTTTGTGGTACCATCTATTAGCCTTTGTCGACTATTTTCTATGTCGATATAGCCTTTGTGGTGCCATCTGTCAGCCTTTGTCGACTATTTTATATGTGTGTGTAGCCTTTGTGGTACCATCTGTCAGCCTTTCTCGACTATTTTCTATGTGAGTGTAGACTTTGTGGTACCATCTGTAAGCCATTGTTGACTATTTTCTATGTGAGTGTAGCCTTTGTGGTTCATCCTGTATAGCAATTGTGATATTTTGACTAGTTTTTATGTGAGTGTTAGCAATTGTTGACTATTTTGACTATTTTCTATGTGAGTGTAGCCTTTGTGGTACCATCTATTACCCTTTGTCAACTATTTTCTATGTCGATGCAGCCTTTGTGGTGCCATCTGTTAGCCTGTATCGACTAATTTCTATGTTGATATAGCCTTTGTGGTGCAATCTGTAAGCCTTTGTCGACTATTTTCTAAGTCGATGCAGCCTTTGTGATGCCATCTGTAAGCCTTTGTCGACTATTTTCTATGTGTGTGTAGCCTTTGGGGTACCATCTCTCAGCCATTGTTGACTATTTTCTATATGAGTGTAGCCTTTGTGGTACCATCTATTGCCATTTGTCGACTATTTTCTATGTCGATGCAGCTTTTGTGGTGCCATCTATTAGCCTTTGTCGACTATGTTCTATGTCGATGCAGCCTTTGTGGTACCATCTATTAGCCTTTGTCGACTATTTTCTATGTCGATGCAGCCTTTGTGGTGCCATATGTAAGCCTTTGTTGACTATTTTCTATGTGTCTGTAGCCTTTGTGGTACCATTTGTCAGCCTTTGTTGACTATTTTCTATGTGAGTGTAGCCTTTGTGGTACCATCTATTACCCTTTGTCGACTAGTTTCTATGTCGATGTGGCTTTTGCGGTACCATCTATTAGCCTTTGTCGACTATTTTATATGTCGATGCAGCCTTTGTGGTACCATCTATTACGATTATTTTATATGTGTCTGTAGCCTTTGTGGTACCATCTGTCAGCCTTTGTTAACTATTTTATATGTGAGTGTAGCCTTTGTGGTACCATCTATTAGCCTTTGTCGACTATTTTCTATGTCGATGCAGCCCTTGTGGTGCCATATGTAAGCCTTTGTCGATTATTGTATATGTGTCTGTAGCCTTTGTGGTACCATCTGTCAGCCTTTGTTGACTATTTTCTATGTGACTGTAGCCTTTGTGGTACCATCTATTAGCCTTTGTCGACTATTTTCTATATCTATGCAGCCTTTGTGGTACCATCTATTAGCCTTTGTCGACTATGTTCTATGTCGATGCAGCCTTTGTGGTACCATCTATTAGCCTTTGTCGACTATTTTCTATGTCGATGCAGCCTTTGTGGTGCCATATGTAAGCCTTTGTCGACTATTTTCTATGTGTCTGTAGCCTTTGTGGTACCATCTGTCAGCCTTTGTTGACTATTTTCTATGTGAGTGTAGCCTTTGTGTTACCATCTATTACCCTTTGTCGACTAGTTTCTATGTCGATGTGGCTTTTGCGGTACCATCTATTAGCCTTTGTCGACTATTTTATATGTCGATGCAGACTTTGTGGTATCATCTATTAGTCTTTGTCGACTATTTTCTATGTCGATGCAGCCCTTGTGGTGCCATATGTAAGCCTTTGTCGATTATTTTATATGTGTCTGTAGCCTTTGTGGTACCATCTGTCAGCCTTTGTTGACTATTTTATATGTGAGTGTAGCCTTTGTGGTACCATCTATTAGCCTTTGTCGACTATTTTCTATGTCGATGCAGCCCTTGTGGTGCCATATGTCAGCCTTTGTCGACTATTTTATATGTGTCTGTAGCCTTTGTGGTACCATCTGTCAGCCTTTGTTGACTATTTTCCATATGAATATATCCTTTGTGGTACCATCTATTAGCCTTTGTCGACTATTTTCTATGTCGATATAGCCTTTGTGGTGCCATCTGTCAGCCATTGTCGACTATTTTATATGTGTCTGTAGCCTTTGTGGTACCATCTGTCAGCCTTTGTTGACTATTTTATATGTGAGTGTAGCCTTTGTGGTACCATCTATTAGCCTTTGTCGACTATTTTCTATGTCGATGCAGCCTTTGTGGTGCCATCTGTCAGCCTTTGTCGACTATTTCCTATGCAAATGTAGCCTTTGTGGTACCATCTGTCAGCCTTTGTCGACTATTTTCTATGTCGATGCAGCCTTTGTTGTGCTATCTGTAAGCCTGTGTCGACTATTTTCTAGGTGTGTGTAGCCTTTGTGGTGCCATCTGTCAGCCTTTGTCGACTATTTCCTATGCAAATGTAGCCTTTGTGGTACCATCTGTAAGCCTGTGTCGACTATTTTCTAGGTGTGTGTAGCCTTTGTGGTGCCATCTGTCAGCCTTTGTTGACTATTTTCTATGTATGTGAATGTAGCCTTTGTGGTACCATCTTTTAGTCTTTGTCGATTATTTTCTATGTCGATGCAGCCTTTGTGGTGCCATCTGTAAGCCTTTGTTGATTATTTTCTATGTGAATGTAGCCTTTGTGGTACCATCTATTACCCTTTGTCGACTACTTTCTATGTCGATGCAGCCTTTGTGGTACCATCTGTCAGCCTTTGTAGACTGTTTTCTATGTGAATGTGGCCTTTGTGGTACCATCTATTACCCTTTGTCGACTACTTTCTATGTCAATGCAGCCTTTGTGGTGCCATCTGTCAGCCTTTGTTGACTCTATGTGAATGTAGCCTTTGTGGTGCCATCTGTCAGCCTTTGTTGACTATTTTCTATGTGAATGTAGCCTTTGTGGTACCATCTGTCAGCCTTTGTCGACTATTTTCTATGTCGATGTAAATGTAGCCTTTGTGGTACCATCTATTACCCTTTGTCAACTATTTTCTATGTCGATGCAGCCTTTGTGATGTCATCTGCCAGCCTTTGTCGACTATTTTCTATGTGAATGTAGCTTTTTTGTTACCATCTGTCAGCCTTTGTCGACCATTTTCTATGTCAGTGTAGCCTTTGTGGTACCATATGTCAGCCTTTGTGGACTATTTTCTATGAATATAGCCTTGGTACTGCCGTCGGCCATCTGGCTTACTCTGTGACTGTAATGAATAATTTACTAGTATGATTTATGACGAGGTACGTACGTGTATACAATAAAAATGCATAACATCAAACATGTAAGGTGGAATATCCTATTTATTACACTTCCACGGCTGATACATATGTACATTTAGTATAGTGTGATGTGCGCATGAATAGTTATTTTGAAACATTCGAGGTAAGCTAACGTTGTAACTAATTTGAGATATAATTCATTTTTCGTGTATAAAGTACATATTGAATAGCGGAAATAATACACTTTTTTGTTGTGACTGTAATGAATAATTTATGATTTGTTTGGGGGGGAAATATAATTAGAAATTTTTGTTTACAGATGATCGGGGAATTCAACGAGCCGCCCGTCTTGGAGCCATCTGTCCGTTTTGACGAGGTACGTACGTGTATAAAATAAAAATGCATAACATCAAACATGTAAGATGGAATATCCTATTTATTACACTTCCACGGCTGATACATATGCACATTTAGTATAGTGTGATGTGCGCATGAATAGTTATTTTGACTGTAATGAAAATTAAAAAATTTGCAATTACGGGTGTTCTCTTCACGGTGTATTATTGCATATAATGTGAAATCATTACTATATGTGATAGTGCATAATTTCTTTGCTATTTTCAGCACGAGTCCATTGTCGCATAAGAGCGGACTTTGATGGAGCTGGAGATGATGGATATTGAGGTAAATCATAATTAAACGAAATTAAATATACATGAAATAAATTGTTGCAGTCAGGTTCCATTGTATAATGTTTACACATGTTTATGTTGCAGCGGCAGTATTCAATTAAGGTAAGTAAATATAAGTAAGTAAAGATAACTATGTGTGTATGACTTTTAGATCGACATTGCTCTGCCAATACTTGAGTCGACGGCGCTACCCGACGACGACGGTTGGCCGGCGGGCTTCGTCATTGGCTTCGTGATTGACCAGACTGCGCTACCCGACGACGAGGACGTATCGATCGATCTTGCCGCCTCGTTCGACGTAGGACACCGTGACGTCGACGACCGGGTAGAGCCAGTTGAAAGGTACATAACTTAATCGGACAATCAACCAATCGCTCGATCATCTGAAATCAATCAATCAGTCGACTAATATAAATTTAACAAAATCATTTTAGCGATGACGATTGTCGTGTTCTGGGTAGAGCCAATCGGACAATCAACCAATATCCATATCTCATTACATTACATTTAATACTGTCATGGTTACATTGTTTATCATTAGGTGTTCCAATCGTTGAAGGATGCCCGTCCGGACGTCGCCGTAGAAGCGTTTGTTCTGTATTTCGAGAAAGGTATGTTAAAATAAATACATAAGTTGTCTGTTCGCTCCATTGTGGTATAATATCTGTTTAATTTGAGAATTAATTGTATCATCATGATGGCAAATCATATGGTCATGTTTTGCAGCTGCTTGGCATGCGATTTCCGACGTCTTTCCTGACGTCACGGCGACGAAGGGTTGCGTATTCCATTGGACGCAAGCAGTGTGGCGGCACGTGCAGGAGTACGGTCTGGTCCCAACTTACCGGGAGCGAAAGACGACGCACCAGTTCATCAGGTAACTTGAATTAGTATGCGTATGCCAGTATGCAGTGGACCATTTTAGTCCGGAGGTTGTGGGTTCAAACCATTAACCATTGAATTAGTATGCCAGTATGCAGTGGACCATTTTAGTGAGGTTCCCACGATCAATATTGTTCAATATTGTTCTCGTTAAATCTGTGCACAATGTAACACGCTGTATACATATACTACGTCGAGTAACGTCACCCTTATGATGGCCCGTTTTGAGATGTATTGTATCGGAGTACTACTAATGTGTTACCTACATATTTCTTTGTCACTGAATTATATTTGTTAATGTATTACAATATTTCTATACATTATATATGTAGGGGCGAAACGACCCGGGGCGAACGGGAATATGGGCGAAACGACCCGGGGTGCGAACGGGATTATGGGCGAAACTACCCGGGACCGTTGGATGTATGGTATGTGTGGTTGAAAGGATCAATATCCACTGAAATGTAGATTTTTGACAACCATAACACATACCTATAGACAACGCTTTCCACCATATAGTACATATCTATTTGGACCTCCATACAAATAGGGATTATAAAGCTAGGGGACTGATTACTTTGTAACATCATGTGTTATGTCAATTACACATTCCACAATTAAACCAGTGTGAAGGATGGTATCGATCTGAGTTCGTTCTTAAGGATCTATAATACAAACTTACAGGGTCTGTGGTTATTTAATTTGTTCTATAATAACGAAACAAATTTATTAATTATATAACAAAATGAAAATATTTTCAAGTCTAAGTTTACATTTCTGTTATAAATAATTCCATTTTATAATCAGAATTGAAACTTGAATGTGTGTTGAATGTGTGTCGTTTTTAACCCGAAAGTGGTTCAAAATTCTCATTCCTGATGAAAACGTAACACTTTTCTAAGTCAAAATTTACGAATTCAATATTGCAATTGCTATTAAATGTCAGTCAATTAATCATGCATAGCTAAATAACAAACTTCTTTTTCAATGTTGCACTTGCTAAAACTTAGTCAATTAATCACGCATAACCATTAACAAACTTCTTTTTCCATGTTTAAATTTCTGCTTCTTAGTAAATTACTAAATGTAAATCTATATACTATGGTTACGTTTTGACCTTTTTTTTGTGTACGTTTTGACAACGTTTCTGTACGTTTTGACTTCACCCCAGGTTACGTTTTTACTTATTTTGTTTGTGTACGTTTTGACTTGGTTACGTTTTGACCCGATCCCACTTCAACTTGGCAGTTAGCCAGAATGAGCAACGAACATAAAACCTATGTCACATCGTAGCCCTTGGTTCATAATATTCATATTTATTACTCAACAACAAGCCCTGAAAATCATAACATCGTGATTTTTGTCAAAGATTACGTCATAAAATTCAACGTAGATCAGTCCACCGAAGCGCCCTGTGCCAAATTTATGTTCATTGTGTCACGTACACTGTTTACAGGTTGAGTAATAAAACAGTTATTTCATGGTCATTTCGAGGAACAGTCAAAACATATTGACCCTCGGTACTCTGGACGACGCGATGAACTATTGCCTCCTACCCTTTGGCCTCTGGGCAAATGACACAGAACAGAGCATATGAAAATGCGACATTTTGGCCGTGTGCCGGCTGCAATAACTGATTGAATATTTAATATTAGTCTCCTTATATTAAAATAAATGTTTCTCGTTTGCTTAACAGTGACTATATATAGCCATTATACATTTGTGCAAAATATGAAATCCCGTTGACGTTGATAAATGGGTGTAATAGTATTTGCCACGCTATTCTTCTTCTCCTTCATATATCGTTTCTGCCTTCGTAAGCACACCTAGTTGAGCACTAGTAGCTGTCATTCATAACATATATACTATGCTGCTTTTATTTTATGCTGTCTGAATACTTTCAATGAACTATGGGAAATAGAAAGAGCAAAACCAATCTACTATATAATATACATATGCATAATATAAAAATATGTGTTGCATACTGGGAAGTGTCATGCTATATGCGCCTTGTGATCTGCGGCGGAATGAGCTGTCTGTGTGTTGCCAGTGGCAGCCTTGTGGGTGACTGCGCTGGGCATGGCTTGCCTGGCTCCTCGTCGCTGCGGGTGGCGGTTGCGGTGCGGGACATCTGATTTTCACTGGATGTGGCGTCCCGGTCTGCTGTGGGTGTGCCGGTGCTTCGGCTCCGGCTCAGCCTGCGCTGTTGCTCTTTCTCTGTGGACGTTGGATTTGTCCATATCCCGTGGATCCGTCTCTGCTTGGTCTGTCTTGCCTTGTCCAACACTCTAATAGCAACAGCAGGTAATATAGCAATGTAACGGCTGAGTTTCCATGGCCATATAGCATGTGAACTCACACTCAGCCCTTGTCAC
This sequence comes from Conchocele bisecta, assembly GCA_029237695.1. Lineage (NCBI taxonomy): Eukaryota > Metazoa > Mollusca > Bivalvia > Lucinida > Thyasiridae > Conchocele > Conchocele bisecta. The sequence goes on along the minus strand of CM055265.1, from coordinate 157,634,779 downwards.
GGTCTGACATGTCGGCATTGTGCAATTGGAGAATTAACTAAATTAGGTTAAATCACCGCCTCATCGTCTCCTTCATTTAATGCACATAGTTCGACTGTATCGCATATATTAGTAAATTCGGAAACAAATGCGCCAACGGTCATTGGCCTGATAATTTATGGCTCATATGCTCGGGCATGGAAGGTCTTCGAGCCATTTCCCACCCTTAAATATAAGAAGAAAAAGTATAAAAATATAATAGCCAACAATTTGAACAAATAAAGGACGAATTGACCAAAATACGTGCTTCTTGCTTCTTTCCAGGTGATTTGTGCTTGTGTTTAAAAAATATATTTTTCCTCAACTGTTCTCCCTGGTTTTCAGAAAGTGGGCAATGTAATAGATAATGTGTCTCTGTTTCTATATGTCTCCACATGCACATTATTTGATATCTACTTCGCATTAAATATAGTTCTGAGTTGTGGGACATTTTTTTCTGTTTCTCTTGAGCTGAATACATATACTGAACACTGTGATTAACTGTCCGTCTGAATATGTATAGCCGTCTTCCATTGTCCGATAAGTCCCATTTTCTCTGCCAGTTTGTTAAACATGAGCTTTTAGCAGCTGTGTTCACCTCTGTGTACGCAGTTGTGTGATGTTATCCATGTATGAGCTGTGTCGCTGTCACCCTCTCTTTAGCTAGAGTATCTGCTATATCATTACCTTTTATTGCAGCATGGCCAGGAGTCCATGACACGTTAACGGTGATCAAATTGGCTTGTAGTCTTTGTATAGTGCGCAGAGGTAGTCTCATTGTATCCTTGTGTGTGCTGGATTCCAAGCCGAGTGTAAGGGTACCAATCGATGTTTGGCTGTCGGAGAAGATTTGCAGGTCTGCAGATTACGATTTGACCAAATAACGGACGATTTGACCCGCGGACGAGATGATAAGCTGACGATTTGACCTGATACCAATGTTCACCCCATTCGTTTTAATCAAAGCCGTCTAAAATAAAGTTTGGTTTCCGGTGTTTCTTTCGTATTACTAGTTGATCGTCAACAAAAAACCGGGTACCATAATATAAAATATTTGGAAACCCTTTGCATTAACCGTTAATTATCATTGTCGCCATTTCCACCCAGGACGAGGTTGATAATTTGATAGCGAGGTTGGTGACTCGTTTTGGGCAAAAACAAAACACTTTTATCCCAGTTTCTTCAACGAACACGGAGCAATGGGTGCAATGGAGCATTGTTTAATGTACTATCTTGAGATAGAGTCCGCTGTTTTCATATGTCCCATGTAATTTTCTTATTTAAAAAATCACCAAAATAAAAACTGGATGTCCCGTCTCATTTTTTGTTTGCTTTGTATTTGGAATATTTTCACAGCTAGATCGATTGGATTTTTTTCCACTTCAGATTTTACTTTCGTTTTCATTTTCGGGTTGATCTGGGTCTATAATGCAGGGGCGGCAGAAATAGGGGTGGGGGGGGGGCGCGTGTCCTGCCCCCACCCCCCACCCCAATAATTTTGTTTGGGAGGCCTGGCCCCCTCAATAATTCTGTAATTATAAAGCACATATTCTCCTCAAACTTTTAACTTGCTGAGAATGCAGGAAATGACGTTTCACGCCTCAAATTTTTTCGAGGGAGCATGTCCCTGGACCCCCCTAGCAACATCGGGTCCTCAAGACTTGGCCCTGAGAATTATGGAAGTCGGACTTCGTCCATTTCACGCACCTACAGGTTATAATTATCTCCCCTGTCGAGGAGCGCAGGGGGAAATCTGACCAATCTTCCTATAGGCCTATATTATTTTCGTTAGTATTTTATGTGTTTATCAAAATTAAATTCATTTAAATATGCTGGTTGCAGGAAAAGCAGACATAATAATGGAATAAGTGTGCGAATTATTTCGTGCCAATGCACGTTTTCGACCTCATTTTTGTAGTAAATGTAGAAATACGTGCGTCAAAAATCAAAAACAAAAATAACAATAACCGAACTGGAAGACGAAAATGGTATACCGACGGTAGATAACTTAAACAAGAACAATTATAACATGAATGATCATGTTATAAAAGAACGCTTTGAGTGTATGCTATTATTATTGAGGCCAACTACATGTTTGCAAGTAGCATGTAAAGTTATAGATATCAGGGTATGGGATCAGTGGTTTCCGAACCTGCTTTTCCGACATGACGTATTCTGTGACGTCATTTTTACAGTAAATTTTCTTGAAACTTTTCCAAGCAAACGGACGATATCGATGATATGTATCACACCATAGAAATGACATACCGGTTCGATGATATGTGATCACACCATACATTCACGTTCTTTAGATTTATATTCACATCCATGGAAACCGATTCTTCGTCAAAACCAGAAAATTGTTAGATTAAAGCAAACTATACCATAATGCAAGAACTGGCATCATTAAACGAAGCTAAATCCCCTCGCACTGGCATCATTAAACGAAGCTAATCCCCTCGCTGGCAGCCTTGATAATAAAAAGTACTCCGTGACCTTGGGCGGTCGAACGTGGGTCATACGAGTCTACTCATATGCTAACCATGCTCCATCCATAGACACACATTATGGTCAAATAATATCAAAATCGTGGAAGCAGTTCACAAGTTATCGAAAAATGAAAGGTGTTACTGGCGTACGTACATACGTACGCGTACATGGACTAACGATATACCAGCTCTTGCCTATCGGCGAGGGGATACTAATTGGCAACCTGTTAAGCATTTACTGCGTTATGTTTCATTAAACTCTGTCTTTCCATTATAAAGATATTACATTCAACATCCTGCACCACCTTTAATTGACATGGCGCAATTTTAAATATTGCGCGGGCCCAATTTTCCCTCCCAATTTTTAGTACTTTCCACTAACATAAATCAAAGTACTGAAAGTACTGAACATAGGGTACTACAAGATTAAACTAGATTGATTGCTTGATTGATTGCTGGTGTTACAGTTTCATTAACCCTTAAAGGTACATGCCCACTCAGTAGGTACAAAATGTTCTTTACATCAGAGACATCATCTGAGACATTTCCTGGCAAAATAAACATTCATGCGCCATTATCCCACGTACTGATTGGCATTATTATACATGTTATATCAGACGTAAATTTACACACTGATATGAGGGGCGATAACCGTGTTTGCTTAAAATGTTAACGGACATTACTCTTTAATCTCTGTATTTATTTTATGATGTGCAATGATCATACTTTAAAATCTGTCGAAAATATTATTTTTTCAGGTGACGCATTTCTTTAGTTATAAATAATTAAAACATATCATGCCTCATTTGCATATGAACATAGCCTGATACCACCGCGCGTGTCACTATCAGTAAAATAAATATTGCTAAATGATTATATCTGTATAGCGGGCACTTGTAACGTTTAGAAACTTGTTAGATTTTTTTGTCGTATTTCAGTACTTGCAGTGTTATACTGTCATTAATGTGTTCCCTGACTGTAAGTTATCACCTTAAATACTGACTTATTGACCCCCTTCCATGAACGTAGAATTGACACTCATGTTGGCGTGTATTGGCCACATAGACAAATGTCAATCAGGCCGAATTCAGGAATGTCACTAAAATCCACTGTAGATCCATCGATAGAGAGAGAGAATGAGGATTAAACATCAGTTAGACCTACACGTGCGAGTTTTGTTTCGCACAGGTGTCGGGTGAGTTTAAAAATAGGCTGTCGGAAGGTCAAACTTGATGTAGTTTGTGTGTTAAACGCATCGCTTGTTTCGGAGAGTATTCGGAGGGGAGTTAACTCTGTTACTAAATTTAGCGATGACCGCACGATTTGTGCTGCAAATGGGAGCAAATCACGCGCAACAAAATAATCCGATGTATTTTGTACGTAGAACATCCGTTGTTGATATTGTGCAGTGCAAGTAGTTTTTCATAATATTATTTTCAATTAGTGGTTGCGTATGCCAGTTAACGTTTAGTAACACAATGCATTTTGTTGTTATGGTTATTCCAAGATATCACTACGGACGTGCCCATCGAGGGGATCTGGGGCGTGGCTAACTGTCCGACGCGATTCTAAGTTGTCAATCACAGGCGTCCGCACCACGGGGGGGGGGGGGGGGGGGTGGGTCGTGGCGGGCCAAATGATCCCGCTCGATCGCAATACATACGGATACACATGTACCCTATGTAAAAACCGACATCTAGTCGCACGCTGACTGAGCCGCGATCTATAAACTTACCCAGGGAGTTTACATTGCAAACATAGTGTAACGCGTCCACTGGCGGTTTGTTTCGGTGAGTCCGCACAGTACAACAGTCCGACTTGGCAACGCCACCTAGCGACTTATCACCGGCACTGCAGTGCATGATATCAAATCCTAAAACCATCAACTTCTAAAACTGGCGTTTTGAAGAAAGTCATGAAATATGCAATCTTAAATTCGATAAAATTGACGCAGTACAATTTGAACGACGTTATAAGCCAAATATATGAGTGCCAGAAATAATCCACATTCAGACACATGAAAATGTTTGCCATTTCTCCATTTCATTGTCGAAACTCCAGACGGTTTTTTACAGAATGTGAAAGCCATAGAAAATGTATACTGGATATCAAATACTCTACAAGCACCAATATGAACTTGTGAGTGAAATTCACGACAGGTCATACATTACATCGAAAACAGAAATCATTTCCTTGAAAAAGTCTGAGAAATATTACACACACACAAGTACACATTCAAACGGCTGTATGTCAAAAATTGTTCTGCGACTTTGCACTGTAGTGGAGTATCCTGATTCATGCAGAGGGGGTGTGAATTGTGAATGGAGTTTGGAAGGGGTGCGAGAACATACATTTAATTTCTTCCATTGAAGTGATTTTCACATATATTATACAGGTAGTTATTTCCCCCAGAAAACGTAGGTTAAAGTAAAAAAATACACACCTGACCAAATGTTACAGGATGCAATTACACACCATGTCACTGGACTTTGTACTGTACACCCACTGGTGAATCCATGTGACAAGTGTTTTGTATGATGTGGTGTTTGTGAATGAGCTGATAAGACAAGCCTTTGCACTTAATGACTGGGTGCCAGACATCCTTCAGCAAAGTTGCAATCATGATTTGAATTGGGGTCCCATCTGTTTGGCACAAAGTGTTCTTTATAGGAATTAAATATTAAATAAGTATAATTGTGTAACTATTCCAACAGTTTTAAAAAATACGAGTGCCCACTACACAGAAATATTCACTTAGTAATCTTAGGTTTACTGATAGGTTGTATCATCGTGCTATTTTGATTGTAAATGAGGCAGGTCATTTTTAAATTATTTATATCAACTAAATGTGTCACCTGAATAAATATTTGTATTGACTTGTTACAAAATATGATCATTGCACATCAAAAGATAAATAGAGAGAATAAATAGTTGTTTCCATTAACATTTTAAAGAGTCAATGTTATCGCCCTTGATATCAAAGTGGCAATTCAAGCTTGATGTAAAAATAATAATAATGTAAAATTAACATGGTTGATATGATTTTTTTTAAGAATTTTAACAAATTTTCTACAACGGCCATCTTGGATTATGCGACAACCTCCATTTTAACAAATATGAAAATGCTTCACCCACGCACCACAACTGTGAAGTCTGACCAGCGTCGGCCAAACGGTACATGAGAAGAAGACGAAATCTATAATTAAAGGATGACCTGTCGGCGGCCATCTTGTATGATGTATCATCCGATTTTGACAATACCCACGATACCTTTGATTTGATATATATCAGGACCATATTAGGTCAAATTTGAAATATCGCTATGTGCCAGATACAAAATCAATGCGTGAACAAACAAAGGGAGAACACTGGAATATTAGTGAGGCAAGAGTTGTGATAAAAATACAAAAATTAGGAATTCCGTTTATGCTCGGGACACAAAATCAGTACATGTATCCGAAAAAAAACAAAAGAAATCAGTATGTTAAGATATGTTATTCTTGCTTTTAAGGACTAGAGCAAGTGAGCGGGGTCTCACACATACCCGCGGCCGTAGCAAAGTCATTTGGCCTTGACCTTTGGCATGAAAGCTGCTTCTTAGGTGAGATATAGAATGAAAATATGGCTGTTGATAAAGAAGTGTGACATTTCCAGTCGATCCAATATACGGTTGCAGATAAATTGTGTACTTAAAACTTTAATGCAAATATTTCAAAACATTTAACACAATTTGACCTTGACCTTGGGCATGAAAGTCACATGCGTAGGCTATAAAATGAAAATATGGATGTTGATTGTTGATAGACAAATATATGAAGTTTCAATTCAATCTGACTTACGGTTGCAGAGAAATTGTTTACTTAAAACTTTAACGCATATATTTCAAAACATTTAACGCAAGTTTCAAAGTAATTTCACCTTCACTGTGTGCATGAAAGCCGTATGAGTGGGGCTATATAATGTTTGTTTAATGGTGTTTTAACGGCCTATCAACAGCTATGGTCTAATACTCACATAAAGGATATAACTGTCGGATACCAAATGCCAAAGTTGTTTGTTTGTTTATTGGTGTTTAACGGCCTATCAACAGCAGGTCATATAAAGCTGGGCAAACGGGTTTGATCCTGTATTAACCTGCTGCATTGGGGGGAAAATCCCAAAATCAGAACGGAATAATTTCATCGAGAAAAATATAGTCAGCCCTGAAATTAGAATAACCTGACCTGATGCCAGGTCCATACCACACCAAAGTCACTTGGCCCCTTTCCCTAAAAAAGGATTACGAATAATCGTAATCTCACACAAGAGATATAACCAGATTCAACTGTCACATACAAAATGCCAAAGACGTATGTGAGGGGCCAAACCAGGTCTCCAGTCGGATTTCCGGTAAGGATGAATCAGCGATTGTTAAATTACCCATCACATGCACCCACCAGGGCTATAGAAAGAAAATATTGATCTTCTAACTTCATAAAGAAGTATATATATGAAGCTTCAAGTCAACCCGACTTGCGGTTGCAGAGACATTGTGTACTTAAAAACTTTGACATGTTTGATACAAATATTTCAAAACTTTAAGTAATTTGACCTTGTGCAGGAAAGCCACATCACATCGGTGTG